>JAVSBS010006427.1:117527-140453 GCA_033124195.1 Coracias cyanogaster | reverse complement strand
GGCCACGGAAATAAGTTCTTTGTACATCATACTTCCTTCAAGCTTTACTGGCTTTATACTCATCTTACAAAGCCCTAAGACAGTTGCTTTCCCTGTCTGGATAGGTACAAGTTGAAAATTTTCCAATTCATCCATTTTACTTCTATTTCACACCAAATTAATTCTAATAGCAGACAGATGACAGAATGAGTTATCCCTAATACTTCTAAAGTCAAAAAGGAAAAAAGATCACAGTTCCTTAAGTTCTACTGTGAACTGCAAGTCATTCCTGCAAAATATTGCATAATCAAGTCCATGCTACACTGAATAATCACTATCATATATGCTATCAATATAGCTGTACATAGAGCACTTGAAAATAATATAGATCTTATAGAGGTATTTGTAGGTTTGGCAACTACACTGGGAAAGGACTGTCTGTTTTGCTAAACTCTTGTGGGTCCTGCAGTTGTCATGGGAGTGATCTGAGTGAAAAACATTTCAATGTTAGAAGAGAGATGCTCCCTGTAAGATGGAGATCTGGAAAGTCTGCAGTCTGTTCAGGAAATGTTCCTTCCTCTTTCCAGATTAGCAAGTTTTTTTGACAGCCAGAGCTTTTATAGTAACATTGTCTTCAAGACAATGGGCTCCCTAGAGCTATTCTGAACCAAATGCTGCTGACGTGAGAACAGAAAGAGTACCATACAAAAGTGAGGTGGCTTTTGTGTCTGTGAAGTTTAAAAGCCTCTTTTTGATTATGAACTCCAAAAAAGCAGTGTAGGCTCACCTCGTACCTATGGAAGATGAAAATGCCACTAATACATAGAAAGAAGTAGCAAGAACATACCTGGTAAGAGGTTTACATCAGGTGTCCAGCCTCATGGATGAATAGCTGAGATCTTCTGGAATGGTTATCTGTTCTGAAAAGCCAGGGTCTCCTGAACAGTGAGCCAGCTCCTGCCTCTCCATCTTCTACACCATGTATATTGTCTGTACATATGTAAATCGTGCTCTTTTAAGTCTCTGCAGATCTCTCCCCTCTATTACATTAATTATGATGGGAAAACTGGTGTGCTATCATAGCACTAGTCATCCTGCTCTTCAGGAACACACTGTCTGTGCTTTGCCTGTATTAGGTAAAAGACAAAGATTTTATATTCCACACATCTGCTAAGAGAGGGAGGCTGAAACGAGATAAAAAATCTGTGCTGAGGAAACATGTGAAGTACTGCAGCAGGGAGACACTGGAAGAGGAGAATGACTTTTTCATGTGACCACCTTAGGCAAAGAAACAAAAATAATTTTCAAAAGCAAAAAAATTAAAAGTGAAATAAATGCCTTCTCACAGACCTCTCTAATATTAGAATACTGTATGAAATATATTAAATGTTAACTTCCCATCTATCATTATTAAATGCTAGGCAGAAGCCTTTACACAAAAATGAACGTGGGTTCATTTTCTGCACCTTCAAATTTCAGTTATAAAAGTGTCTCGGGTAGACTCAGTTGAGATTTTCCTTTAAATCAAGACAACTGAATTAAAGTCTCATGTTTTCAAGTTGATAGCAGGATAGAATTCTGGTTTAAAATTTGCCATAAGGTCACAAAAAAAGTGGGAGATTTTTCTGCCACTTAATACTTCCACACCTAACCCCTTTCTTCCCAAGAAAATTTAGTGCTGGGAACAAAATAATTTTCAAAGATTTTTTCTTTTTCTCTGTGAATAAGACAAATGATATCAAAATATAAAAAGATAGTAGTGGTGGGAGTCTGTAACAAAACTTACAGCCTGTTTTTTTCTGTCAGGTGGGCCCCTCACTATACATATGAGCAAAATGGGAGTATCTTCAGCAAATTCACTCTGCACAAACTTTAATAACTCCTCCCTTTCTGGGCCATTTCAAGGAAGAAGTGTTTCAGAGCCAGCTCTCCTTCACTAGCAGGTAAACTCACTGCTAAGATAATTTTTGGGGGAATCTCATGTTAAAATACTGGCAGCAAATAATTTATTCTCCATTCTAAGAAACTTTACAAGGATAGAAAGCTTTACAAAGGTGTCAAGATGGTTTCCTCCTTCACACACCAAAATAATACACTTTGACTGCTGCTTCAAATCCAATTAGTTGTTTGCTGTCCTCCTACCTTCTGGCTCTTCTCTTCAGGGAGAATATTGTTGTCATTTAGCAACGGTATAGTTTTAATGACTGTACCATAGATGGTGCATACCCAGAATATAGACAAATACATTTTTGAAGATGGCATCATTCTCATACAGAAGAAATAGCCAAAATTGTGATAGTTATTTTGCATTGGTTTCTGGACAACCCCAAAAATAATTCCTATTTTAAGAAGAGCTGTAGCAAAGATGCTTAAAAATGAACCAATCCAAAACAGTCTAGATGAAGATAACTTATTCAGGTCTAGTCCGATATAAGTACTTCAGATTAGATTGCAGTTTTATTGCTGTGTCAGTGGGGGGAAATCCCCATGCCTGCAAAAGGCCCAAATGAAGTGCTAGTCTATTGCCCATGGGACAGACATTATGTATTTTTGAATTAATAACACAGCTTTAAGTAATCACTGTTTGTAAATCCTAAGGCAGCAAACATCCTGCTACTTTGACAGTATTACAAGAATAACAAAAAATCCCTAAATTCTTACTTTCAGGACCCCACTCCTACTCCCTTGTAAGCAGTTAACACCAAATTAAAATTGTAAAGCACCTGATGAGGTAGTGAGCCACCTCAGGCCCCGGCCCTGCCTGCAGCCCCCCAAGGCCCACAGCGCTCCCTGCCATGACAGCCTGCCCTCACCTCAGCCTTACAGCTCCTCTGATTGGCCAGTGGCAGACAGAGGCAGCCTCCCATTGGCTGTGCGCCCCTGTGCCGAGGGCGATAGGCTGGGCCCAGCTCCCGCCCCAGTGACACTGGTGGGATGTCCCGTGGAGGCCTGGCGCCGGGGTGTGATGCAGCCAGGCAGAGCTAATCCTCAGTCATCGCCTTATAAACACAAGGAGCTCTGTTCCAGAAAATCTGGGCCTGAGGAACCAAACAGGCGACTTTGTAAGAGAGCGAGAGCAGGTAAGAATCTTAAAAAGCAGCCTGAACTCTGAAGAAAGCTGACCACAAGAACAGCACTGTACAGAAAAATGTTTATTGAGAGTGTTGTTGTATTAGAATTGTTACCATTTCATCAGCAAAAGCTGTGGCAAAAGAAACATGCCATTATTGTATTCCCGTCATGAAAACTGGTCTGTATGTCAGCACTGGTCTCTCAGCTGGTTGCTCAGTTCCTGAAGTTCAGCAATCATGTTGTCCATAGTTGTCACCTCATCAGCTATCTCACTGTGAACCTCATTACTTGTTACATCTACAAAAAGTTGCTGCATGACAAAAAGAAACATGTTATTTTAAAATATACACACAGTTTCTCTGTTTCAGCATAGAGACAGAATACAGAAAGCCTATCACCACTACCCTGCCTTTTGTACTTTTGGTACCTATGATGGTATCTCTCTCTTTAAAAAGGCCATTTTGTGGCTAACAAACAGAAGGTGCATATATATATATATATATACACACACACACACACACACACACATATATAAAAAGGCCTGAAGTCTGTGCCACACACCTGATATTTTACCAAAGGGGACAAATCCTCCTGTGGATGCTGGGTTTCTGCTCTGACCTGACTGCCTATGCTGACTCCCGATTCCATCAAAAGTGAAGCACTTTACCATGAAACTCAAATTAGAAGAGCATCTCACTTACTGTCACTGCAGTTTACAAACCCACTTGCTGAGAAAACTGTAGTTGTGCATTTTCATGGACATTTTTCCCAGTGTTATATTCTGTTGCATCATTTTCTCCAAAACCTCAAATAAATATGTTTTAACATTTGATCTCAAGACGTGTGTGGGTGAAGACATTAATCTGTGTATAATAAAGTTATGCAAGAGAAAACGCTAGACCAATAAAAATAGTTTGTTCTTAAAGATCTTATGACACTAACAGAAACACAAAGCAGCTAACTCATGAGCAATCATAATCTTCACATATTTACAGGGAAACCGAGGGAGAGAAATGCTAAATGACTTGTCTAAAGCCTTGAGATACGCAAGCTCTAACTGGGGCTTTGTGCATGCTGCACCAGAACATGTAGGTATTGCAAGGCCAGGACCTGTCATGTGACTCAAGTAACATGGAGGCTGTGTGAGGCACCACTTCAGAGAAATATGGTCGTGGTGGGCATCCACACATGTTTCCTCTTTATTATGTAAAAGGAGAGTGATTCACACTTCATTTGATACAATCCAAAAGCCTACATTTAGAGACAAAAACAAACCAAGAAAACAAAAGTTGCTCTGGAGTGGTCTGTACCTCATTAAGTCATCAAAATGTAATGGGACAATGCAGATACACATATAAACAAAAAAGGTACTTAAAAGGCCTGAACCGAGGTCTTTAATGTGCCTCAGAACAGTGTTGTCACTGAACAAAGAAACATCTTACACAAAAATAGGAACACGTTCCTGCTACAAGTACAGAAACTTTTCTGACTCTCAGCCCCAAAACCTCACACTGGGAATGTGACAGAAAAGTTTGGTTCTTTCTGGCTAAGACAAATAAATAAACCAGGATGATATAATTATTTGTTCTTTTTTTTTTTTTTTCTTTTCCCCCCACACAGTTAAAGAGATCTATTCAATGAGCTGCAGCCTGGGGAAGTTTCACACACCATCATTCTTTGGGCTTTGTGCCCCACGTTTCCCCACAACAGTACCCACATTTCATGCATTTATGATACAGCTCCATGACCTTTCTCCTTTTCGGAGACCCCACCTGTCAGGTCCAAATGATGCATGGGGGCAAGGAGCAGAAGAGAGCCTACTATGCTATTTTCTGGAGCATACATCTGCCCCAGAAGAATCTGTACAGAAAGGAGACCATTAACAACACAGCTTCAAGTTGCAGAGTTCAGCAGACTGTGGCTGCGTCATGAGACTGGCACAATACAGGAGCTGGAATGTCAGAGATAGAGATCCCAGAAAGGTGAGAAGTTTGAGAAGTGACATTGTTTCACCTCTACAGAAATTACTGGTTTGTTCCAATTGTATGTCTTGTCTACAAAAGTTTGGAATTTTATCTTTTAAAAGTTACTTTCACTGTTCCTTTATTCCTTCTGAAATCTTAACTACTGCATTTGCTCTTAGGCATTTTTTTAAGTGCTTTTCTCTGTTAAAATTAAAAAGAAAAAAAACCCCACACTAATACTGCCTCACAAGGCAGCAAAAGGAGATGCTGCAGTCAAGCCTGGACAGGCATAAACAGTGCTAAACTGTGCATAGGATCTTACAGAAGACAACTGAGTTTTCAAACCACCACACACTTTGGAAATTCAATGTGACTTCAATTTAAAAATAAGATGGCATCTTGGAAAGTATGCACAGTGAGGTCACACCAACAGCCTTATCTCTAACATGCTAGTTTTCTCAGAAGTGCTATAAAACTTAAGAGGCACCACTATCTGCCAATAATATAGATGTTCATTTAATTAGTGCCTTCAGGCATTAAAAATACAATTTACTAGACTCATCTATCCTTGATCTTTCAGATAATGCATGATCTTGCATAATACAAACCACCTGTACTTGTATTTATATTGTTTATGTCAGGTAGTCTTGCTTTCTCTACAATAACACTCAGTCTACACACTTTTTTTAAAAAAAACATTTTGTGAAACACAACAAGATAGACAAGAAGCTTTTTTCACCACATTGCAAAGGCTTATGTATGCCAGTATTTAAAAGCACAGTCACAGAGCCTGCTTGCATCTGATTACACAACTTCCCTAGGCTTTTATCCTTAAAATTATAGGACTTAAAAGAGAGCGAGCCAAGTTTAGCACGCTGATGATGGATCAACACTTTGTAACACAAGCACATGTTATAAAACTTATGCTCTGTAATTCACATTTATTAAACCCCTCAGACAGACAGGAAGAATACTTCTTTAAAACACTAAGTGTAATTTGAATGAAAACGTATTCCAGATCAGTCCTCAGTTAAACAATGGCCGTGTCTCATGTTTTAAGATGAAGAGTAAAATTAGGATAATAATGGTGCAGAGACAGACTCGGCTCTTTGGGTGCCTAGCTATGGAGGCACAACTCAAAACCCATACATACAATTAAAACATGATGACATTTTCCAATAAATTAACATCCAAGTTGGTAGGTTATCCATGAAAATCTATAAAAATTGTTTCTCTCTTTTAATAATGACTCTGTTTTTAAAACACTTAAAGTGCTGCAAAGTAATCCTGACATGTTTCAGTCTTTTCTGCAGGTTGACATCCATCCTTTCTAAGACTGCCCTGGAAGCGGAAGGAAGAGGTCTTTGAAAGGACTGGTTTTTTGGAAACATTCGAGTCCGTTTGTGCCACATTATAAGTAAAATTCTACCTCACTTTAAAATGTTAATGCTATCCCTTAGACTTGTAAGTTTATTTCAGTCAAAGCCTAGCAGAAAGAAGGAAAATAAAAGTCTACTTAAAACTGGAATCCTTAAGAGCATAGAGGTGAATATCCACCTGATGTCACATTGTGACAGGCAGGTATTATCTGGTCTATAAATGACTCAAAACAGAGAAACGGTTTCTGGCAACAGAACAAAGATTCCTAGCTTTCAAACAAAAATTCCTACCTTTCAAACATTCCTACCTTTGCTTTGGATGACAAAGCACGTAAGTTGAGCCGAGCTGAAGAAAGTATCTGCAAAGCTTCCCGATGATTAGATTTGTTCTTGCTGCATTTTATAGCCACTAGAATCCAAACACAGAAGAAAAGGGCCCCAAAACAACAAAGCGTTACCTCTACAGCAATAATTTTTAAACAAAAACATTTAATTAACAATCTTGATACCTTCCATTGACAATTTTTTTATGTAATATCGCCCAAAAGAAACACAAAGAAAAAGAATGCCAAGTAATTTTGAGAAGAAAACTCTAAACCTAACAGGTAGATGTATCCTTCTTAAACATAAATACCACAGCACAGTGTTATTTACCAAGTCTAAGATTTGTCCATCTCCTGACTGGCACAGTCAATCAAACTTACATGCTGATTTGAGGACTCAGATGAACTAGAGATGCATTTTCAATTGCTAATCATGAAATTAATTTATTCCATGTTTACCAGTTGTACATTTACCGACTCACCCAACACAATTTCTGCCTCATTCCAAGTATATTTTTGTATGCACTATCAGGATGATGCTCTCTGTTAGAGGACTCCCAATAGCAGGATTAAATATAATGGGTAAATTGTAATGTTATCATTGTGTTATATGTTACTAAGCTTAATAAATATTTACTACACTCTTCATAAATAATAGAAGTTCTTTTCAGGTAAAACCTACCATGTGCAATCTCTGTGGCTCCTTTCACCACTTCCTTAAAAGAAGAAACATCTTTCTCCCAATCACTTGATTGAATTTCACATTTATGTGCCTTAGTGAGACACTGCAGTGACTGCAAGGAGGAAAAAAAAAAAAATTAGTATGTGAGAAAACTAGGGGACTAATTTAAAGTATCTATGAAATTAATGCTCCGTCCAGAAAATGAATTAAGCTTAACTATGCTTGATTTCCTCTGAGTTGGGGTAGTGTCCTTCTCTGCAACAGTAAGCACCAGCTGTAACACAGATGTTCTTCACCAAAACCACATGTCAAGTACGAGACACATATAAAGTAACGTGTGTCTAATTTATATCTTTAAAAAATCTGTCTAGACTGATGGATGTGACCCATGTTTGCCAAGTCATCATAATTAAATGCACATGAAAAACGGGAAAACACTTGTACTCACACTTTGAACAGCAATTTTATACCTAAAAAAACCTATAACTGAATACATAAAAGCTTGCTTTCTGTATAAGTATTCCTGGCAAATAATGTATTTTAAAGATGCAGCTATTAGCTGCCGTACTAATCTGGTTCTCAGCGCAAAGAGGAAAAATAAATGTAAAAAATATGGAAGGAGTGTCCCATTAAGAAAAAAAGCATGAAAAATTTAAGCAGAAGAAATTTTTGGCTTTCAATTTTGTTTTCTTTCTACAGCATCAGAAATAGGGAACAAATACATGCCAGAAGTTATATGGCTTGGTTGAATAACATCTCTTCGATTACTTTTTTCAAGAGTTGTCATGGATTTGGCTGGGATAGGGTTAATTTTCACAAGAAGCTGGGAGGGTGAACAGCCCAGAACAGCTGAACCCAACTAGCTGAGAGGATACTGGATACCATGCTCAGTATATAAGTGGAGAATTGTCTAAGCATCAGGTTCTGGGTGGTAAGCAACTGCATTGTGCATCCCTTGCTTTATATATTCTTCTATTAGTATTATTGTTATTGTTTCTTCTCTCCTTGCGTTGTCCTATTAAATTGTGCTTATCTCAACCTACAAGGTTTTACCTTATTCTTCCAATTCTCCTCTCCATCCCACGGAGTGGGGGTGGAGAGGGGGAAGAGGGGAGGAGTGAGTGAGTGGCTGGTGGTGCTTCATTGCCAGCTGGGCTTAAAGTGCAGCAAGAGTTTAAATATCATATAAAGGAATAACACCTTTAAGTGCAGTACATGTACATGAGTGCAGTAAAGACTTCTGATTGCTGAACAAAGACAGCAATCAGAACTTGGAGGGTCGTCACCTCAGCAGATTCTACCCTCTCTCTCTCACTGGAGTTCCAATCACTGTGGCACAGGTGACTGAACTGCTCATGCTGCTGTAGGTTACAGTAATAGTAATAAAGTCAAATATATACATACTTCATGTATTAAGTCAAACAAAAGCAAATTGGTTTTTTTACATAATAACCTAAGTTATAATTGGTAGGAGTTCTGGCCAGCAGAGGCAAGAACTTCCAAGGGAAGGAATAACATTTTTACAGCAGTCTTATTTCAATCTACACGTGTCTAAGTCAGAGAAGCAGGTGAGGGGAGTTTTGCTGACAGATGTCATGGAAGAGAAAAAATACGAAGTCTTGTGGGCTGTTTGTTTGCACTTCTGGAACCTGGATTTATCCTGGAAGGAAACAGTTATGAGCTGGGGAAAGTTCAAGAAACAGAACAGTTTCATAGCCTGGGTATGGATTAGCAGGGAATCTGAAGGATGGAAAGATTCCTTGGTGGAAGAGGGGTGGACTGGATTGCATTCAGCACAGGCTAAAAAGAAGTACTGAATGAGGTGGCAGCTCAGGTACATAGAAGTGTAAGAATAAATATATGGTAGGCTAAATTAAAAAAAACATAAACGCAACATTTCTATAGTTTTACACTCCTAACTTGTAAATCCTGTCTGACTTTGATTCAATTTACAAAGCACTGCTGTGAATTATAACTGTAGACACTTGTGATTCATGGCATCAGATACAGCAGCACAGCAGAAAGGTAAAAAAAATACATACGTTCAAGGTTGTTCTTTCAAATGCAGCGTTAGGAACAAAATTGGTTAAATATAATTAAAACTGCACTAAATAATGTATTATATTATGGAACAAAGATCAAAGCCTACTTTTGCAGGGAGATGCATGACACTATAACAGATTTGTTCCCATCCCTTTGTCTTATGATGCCACAATATAGTAAATAATGCCCTTTTAGAATTCATTGTCCTTTTGCTTAATAAATGTGGGTTAAAAACTGCAGCAATACATCTGGAATTTTTCTACAGATAGTTATCGTCACTTAATATTTGACTGACACATGATAGTGGTTGTGGCAGTGAAGCCAATAAATACTGCTTTTAACATTTTTCCTTTATAATATATCAGAAAAGCTATCAGCGTTTATCTAGTGTATTGTAAGTGAAGTTTTACACTGTAAATTATGCTGTGGCTGTAGGCAGTTTTGCTTTTTCATGATCTGTATCTGTGGTATCATCATACCAAGATACTTGGATATACAGGTAAACATACCTTAAGTATTTATAAACATCATTCCATTTTGCAAGGCAATCTAGACCATAGGCACGTTCCGTAACCGGTCTGATTAGGAAACACAGTTAAAGTCCTGTCTACTCTACAAATTGAAACCATGTTTTTAACTGGGTTAGTGAAAAATACTGTGATGTAACCAGATTCTGAAATGATTACATTTATAGTATAGACAGGGCCTCTGCTACTTTGCATGTCTGAGTAAGAATTTGAGGATATATTACAGGATATTGCAGTGTCTGTATTTCTGAATTCTAAATAGGCCAAATCCCTTTTATCATTCAGTTGTAAAGAAAAATAGGGAAGGAAAAAAGGGAGAAACTGGAGGTATAAAGGACACCAGCAATGACTAAAAAAGGCATTTCACAGGGCAAAGCATAAAGAGGAAGACAATTAGCAAGGCCCAAATAATTGTAAGTTTAACCCCATAGGCATACAATTTGTAGGCCCAACCATCTGCCTAATACGTTTGATGACATCAAGCAACAAGCAATCCTCCAGACTGACATTTTTGCCCAGGTCAAAGGCATACCCCAATTAGGGTACATACTTTGTGTATTTTCAGCTTTGGTGAAGATCTGATAACCCATAAATATTTTTGGAGCGTCAAGGCTATTTGAATGTTGGAAATTTAATACCGAATGCATGGCACACTCCAGCACACAACAAAGTAAACACTTGTAGCAGCGCAGAGGGATTATTTTGGAAATGCCATCAACTCAGTTACCTGGGAAGTGGTAAGAGTGCGAGATGGGGTTAACGTAGCAAAACCAGAGATGGGTAAAGAGAAACCAATGGTTCAACAGATTAAGAAATAAATGGCATTCTTTAATTCCATTTTAAGCTAAGTAAGGACAAAGCACTTTTAGTCTCTAACTGTGGTAATAGACTCTCTAAAACATATTTTCCCTTAGTGATGGCAAAGAAGAATATAGATGGCTTGTGATGCCACTGGGTCATGCTGTTAAGATCCACTTTTACCCAAAAGCTGCAATATCTTGTCTTGAGAATCAAAGATTCCAATTTAAAAAGAGCCAAACACTGCCATTAGATTATAGACATTAGATTGCTGCCAAGAGAAGTTTCAGAATACAAATCCAAGGCAACACACATATGCTGTGATTGAATGTTTTAAAATAAAATACTGATAAATGAGACAGATTCTTATAAAAATCCACAAAAACTGATGTAAAACATCTTGCTCCTGTTAATAAAAATGTGTGCTGTAGGAACGTGAAAAGCAGAAAATAGACCTATAGAAACACTAAAGCAAAACACACTTGGAACCAGAGCATGTCTTAGTCTAGCACTATAGTTCATTAGAGAACAGAAGGTTTGTACCAGAAGTGTGTATCCATAAACATACACCTCAATATATTTACCTTTTCTATATCTTCACTACTATCATTCTGTCCATTTCCATAAAGTTGAGCATAAAGTCTCCAGATCTCCGCATCATTTGTCACTCGTGAAGTCACTCTGCCCAAGAGCTCTTGCAGCTTCCCCTTCAATCCACTCACTACCTCTCCAGTGCGGTCTGCCATACCATCCACTACCGCTCTGACTAGAATAGCCAGCACCTTGAAAAGCAGCAGGAAAGGACTTTTATTGCAACTTAAATCAACATTAGTATATATCATTATATCTGTAATATTTGGTTTGTATTACCACCTCAGTAAAATACAAGTGTAGTACCATAAGTACATAATTTACTAAGAAATGCATTGTTAGAGGAGTAATTCAACTAGTTTAAGCCTCATCTGTAACATTCTGTGGTTGGTGAAGATAAAAAGGCCAAAGAGTTATGACAGAAATTTCGGTTACTGGGACAGGCTAGTGCGAAAGAGAATGGCAAAGGAAATGGTGGCAGTATCCTAAAGAGATTTTCACCTTATAATATGGTTATAAAAAGATCAGTAAACAAGCTGAACCAGATTAATTCAGGTAAATGTCAGACACTGTTGTCTACAGGACCTCTATTTAAGTACCTGCAGAAACGGAAAGGTATATAGGGGATGTGACGGAAACTGGGAAGCAACTGAACACCACCTTGGGAAACTCTGTATTTAATGCACTTCTGCTGAATTACTAGCCAAGTCCTTTCAGTCAAACTTTTTACAAGTACTCATTTGATGGCTGTACTTCCTGAGTCACTGGCTTGAGAATGTGGGATCCGACCTGCAGAAATGCTAAGCATGTGCAGCTGCTGGTGAACTCAAAGGGAACTGGGCTTTGCACCCATGAAATGCTACGTAACACCAAGTGCCCCTGAAAAAAACATGAGTCTTCATGTCCAACACTGAAAATTAGAAGACAGTTTTGCTGTACCTCAGTTACTTCTCAATAAAATGAAAAAAAGCAAACGTAAATTAAGACATTGGATCATACAGTGAATTAGAAAAAAATAAAACCCAGAAAAACTGTGGTGTATTAAGTGAGATCTACCTGTTCTGTGTAGTGCATGAGACACAGAGACTGGGGAAGAAATAATGCTAAAAACAAAATGGAAGTCTCATAAGGCTTCCATTCAAGATAGGCCAGTATATAAACACCTTTATGCTGGTATTTCCTAACTTGTGAGGTTAGCATTTGGCAACTTTTTTGTCCATGGCATATTAACACTTGTAATGAAATTACACTAATAGCAATATTAATATCAAGACAGTAATAAAACCACTTTCAAAGATGATCTGTGAATAGCCCCAAAGCATACATATATACCACTACTCTAGTAAAAGTAGAACAGGGTGCATCCTCACAAACCAAGATGTAGTTCACTGGCAGAAAGTAATGGAAAAATCACAACAGTAGCAAAGTATATTACAGTTAAAATAAAAACATATGCAGTTTAGTATTTTTGATATGTCACTTGAAAAAAACCCCAAACTTTTCTTCTATAGAACGATTGAATCAACATGGATCCCAAGAATTAATTACTGAGTTTTATGAGATATAGGAAATCTTTCGCAAAACAACCCAAATAAAAAATGGCTGATGATGTCATTAAATAAATCTATGTAACCAAAAAAGTGAAAAAAAAAATTATACATCTCCCTGGTCTCTTTTCAGAATCATTAAGAAATCATAGTAGCATCTGAACATCAGCTAAACAGCTACCCCCCAAGTGTAACAGTATAGCCCTTATAAAATGATATGAGAAACTGGCTGTTCTCCTTTTTTCTGTTAAAGAGCTCAGATTTTCACTAAAGATAATAGAAAGTATGATCAACTATTAATAGTTCAATATTCTGAAATTCATACTACATTCATGGTTTGGAATCTAAGGGACTAAACCCCATCATTAAATTAATCAGGTCTTCTGTAATGATTTGCTAGAAAAACACCAGCAAGTATTCATATTTCTATTTCCAGCATTGTAATAAAAAAAAAAAAAAAAGAGGTGTATGAAGAAACATTAAACTATGTTCTCTTTTGAAAGAACTAGAACTAGTCGTGAGGATTCATACATACATTTATGACTTCTCAGTCAGTTTCTCAGTTTAACAAAATTGTTACTCAGAGTTCAAAGATTTAGTTCACTCGAATACTATGTATAGTTATTAAGAGTTTTAAAGCCAATTGTATTTTGTTTGCACATGAAAAAAGAAGGTTCCTTGGTCAGAAGGATTTAGCAACTGAAAAACTCATATTCCCATAGAGTTTAGGCTTTGCTTACATTTTCATAATAATAATCTATCTCCTTTTTTTGTAATTCATCATGTAAGCTTAAGCACTACAGCAGTTAAAATAAAACTAGTGTGAAGGCCCCAATTAAAGGGTCCATTAAACAGTAAGGAATCATTAATGTTACTTGGCTGTGTCCAGTAGTTAAATAAAGCTATTTCCAATTGCATGTGAACTGTGCTACTCTTGGCAAAGCGTTACAAACTAACAGAGCTTTCCGTTTTAGATGATTGCCTTAAGTGTTAAATTTTAATTGATATATTTGCGAAATTTTAAACTGCCATACACACTAAACTACTAAAGCAATGCTCTGTTGCCCAGGAACCCACACAAGCAGTAGAGTTTTGTTTTTTATTTTAATGCCCCTTTTAATCAACTGTGATTGCTCTCAGGTAATCTCATTAGAAAATTGTTCTCCAAATAGCTCCTTTTATATAAAAATTCACTCAATCAAAACATTTTTAGAAGCTTCGCTAATACAAACCAAACTTGACAGCGCTCAAGTAAGACGAGAACTCTCAGATACTAGACCCAAAATGACAGTTGCATTCTATGAGCTCTTGCTATGCTTCTCCCAAATTAAAGCTTTATTACAAAGGATAATTGCCATTAGTGAGCTACTTAAAAGAAACAGAGCTCCAGAAATTATTAATTCCTACCCTTGTTCCTTAAAATCCCCTTGGAATACAGTCTTGCAGTTTTTTATTAGAAACAGTCTGGCAATAAGAACTGCTGAAATGAGGGTATTTGATGGAAAGGGTAACAGAAAAACTTTGCCAGATTCTCAAGAACACAGAATTGCAGAGAGGAACTATTTGTCCATACTTCTGAATTCATACTTTGACAGCACAGGATGAAGATCTTGTTTTTGAAAGTAATGTAGCAAAACAGGTTTTGCATCCACAAAATAACTTTTGTTATTCACAGAACTACAGCCTTCCAAGTAAAAAGGATTGTTTGCCTCCACAAGCACGCATGTAGTACAAAGTACTATGATAAGCAGTATTTACCACCTCAGACTAATAATTCAGAGGATAAACTGACGATGACAACAGGTAAGACTTTCTTCTTGGGTCCTTTTAAATGACTGATCTATTAGATGAAACTACAGATAATTCAGCAAACCTTTATGTTTTATTATGTAACATCTATGTTAAAGGTTTTCAGGGTATATTTCTCAGTAGGTTCATGAACATTGAGAGAAATATGTAAATTTGAAGAAGTTTAAGTAAGGAAGGACGGTAAGAAAGCATGCTTACAACATTTAAGGTGACTACTAGGAAACAGAGGCTTATGAAAGTATGTTCTTTGCTGCAATCTTTTATTGCATTGATTGCTCATTTATAAAGAGCCCTTCAGCTTTTCCTTGTACATACATAGCTTCAAGCCTCTTGATATCCTGATCTCAGAACCTTTGCCACAAGGATGACATAGTTAAATAACTAGAATAACTTAGAAGCAAAATTTCTTAAAGCTGCATTCTGTACTCAGGAGTCTGGCACAAGAAGGCAGCAACGGCCTAACAGAAATCACAGATGAAGATATGAATGCCTTACTGTTATTAGAAAAAATTAGTGATTTATGAATATGATTTCATACTATGCTGAAATAAAATTAAAAACTGCTGTAGCTATTATATATTCAGTGGCACACTCTTAATTGACGCATTCAGTCTCACATGGGGTATTCCACAAGAATGATTATGCTAAATGTGAGTGGCGATTGGCTTTCTGTTTTCACAAAGAACTGGAATCAATGACTCAACATGTTTCTTCCAGTCCCATGCATATTCGTTTTTCTGGGTTTTTAAATTCCTGCCTTCTTTCTCACCACTATGTCATCTAGCCCAGTAGTCTATCAGTTAAAATCTATGCTGACTACAAATACTAAACATAACCTTAGAGAAAATCGTATTATCTTGCATGGAAACAGAAGCGTATGCTTCTACTTACTCATGTTCCACAATTTTACTTTGTTAAAATTCAATTGCACAAGAGGGTTGTAGAGCATCTCTATTTAAAACAGGCCATCTGGCAAATAGGAGAGGCTCAGAAATTAATGGAGAGCTTTGTAAACAATCTCAGCAGAAGTTTTTAGTTTTATACCCTTTTTTTTTGTTTTGCTATGGGAATACTCTTCTCTTCCTTGCAAGATTATTGATTAAAGCCTTTCTGAAATTCTTTAATCAGGCTCTGAGGTTTTTCCTGGACAACTAGTAAAATCTTTTTAATTGAGGAAACTGTATTAGAAGTTATGATTAAATGCATAAGGCACTTTATTATTTTTATCAGAACCCAAAGTTAAAATTAGGATGCAAAAAAAAATTAGGATATATAGCATATATATATTTCTGTAAAAGCTGTAGAACAAGATGAAAAAAGAGTTATACAACAAAAATTAAAATTCAGTGCAAGCAATATCCCCAAATATTTTTTTTATAAATTATCCTGCATAACATTTGACACAAAACACTAATAGGGGTCTGTATCATCTCACAATATCTAAAATGCATAAATACATTTAGAAAATTCTATTCCTGGTCAGTTGTCAATCTGACTAAAATACTACAGTAGACCAGCCTTACAAATGTAAATTAACAACTTAGAAAAAAAATGGTAAAAAAGCCAAGCATCTGCAAGATGTTCCATGAATAAACACACAGGTCCCACCAGTACCACAATACTGTAACTACCAAACAAACTAATTTTTACCCTATGTAAGACTTTTCCATAGACACTTTTCAGTGCAAAGAGAATGTAAGACCTTTTAATGTTCAGCCATATCAAACTCAAAAGATTGTATTAATATAGAATGTTATCTTGTGCATGGTTGGCTTTATAGCTGTATTGTACTAATATACAACTTGTTATTAAGTAATCCGAAAAAAGTTTTTACATCCCTGCCCCCCATGAATAAATGTGATGCTTCCACAACCAAAATTAAGTCTATCTGTTGTCTCTCCTCATCACAGGACACAAACTCCCAAGATCTAAGAAAGCTTCTTTTAATCATTTTATGGGATAAGAAAAGAAACATACTCCTGGGATCAATGACCAGCAGCAGCTGGTCAGTTTTGCAAAGGCTTTTGGAGGTGTTTCATTACTCTGCTTAAGGGCTTCTTTTGCTTGCCTTTCAGATTCACCTTCCTATTTTCACTAAGTGTTCAAAACCCTGCTTGGATCGGGACCTGATTTTAAGCAAGGCAACATCCCAGCTGAAGCTGTTAAAGCAGGCTCTCTGGATTGTAGGTATAGAGCGTGCCTTTACAAACACTGAAGTTAACTGAACTTCAGTGAAAGATGAGCAAAACAACTCCTTTATTTGTCTTTGCTCAGATTATTAAGAACCAATGTTCTGACTGTAATGCATTCAATCTATGAAACTTCACTTTCAAAGGCTCATTTCTGGAATTTTCAAACATGGGAAAAACCTTTCTTTAAATAATCTATATAATTTCTGATACTAAGATATGCAGGAACAATATGGAAATATGAGTACGCATTGTGTTTAAGAATACATCTTAAAACTGCAAGGCTCATCTTTGTCCTTCCAGAAAGTCTAACACAATCTGGATGCAACAGTTTTCCTTTTTCTCCATTTTTATTTTAAATACTTCATCTAACAGTGCAGATCTCAAAAAATTAAATGGCTTGCTTACATAACTTCACTGGTATGTGTACTATCACTACAGATACCATTATCAGCAGAAATCTCCCTGTCTCACAAGAAAAATTAATGAACATATAGGATGACTTAACATGAAAACTTCCCCACCTGTGTGTCCTTGTACTTTTCTCTTAAGTCCATGAGTCGGTGATAAGCTTTAATGGCTTCTGAAAACTCTCCAATGTCGGTACTGGTGAGAAGATAGTTCTCCCATATTTGCCAGTGCTCATAGTTGCACTTGAGAGCTTCTTGGAGGGTTCGAAATGCTTTGACTCTAATCAATAATAAAAAAGAGAAGAAATGAAGATTCTGCATTGAAGACTTAATATAGAAGATTTCTATACTAACATCAGTTGGCACTGTATCAACTAAAAAGCTGCTTATTTTAAAAAAATCAGGTTTAGGAAACAGTGCAATGTAAAAATTATTGTTCATAATTTATAGTACTGATAAGTCTTTAATCTCTGTTGCCAATTACTTTTCATCAGTTCACTCCACAGTACACTCTGTAGAGTTTGAACTAGGATCTCATAATTACATTTTGACAAAAATTTGTTATAATTGTGCCATCTTTGTCAATATTTTATTTTCTGAATTTTCAACTGGAACTACAAGAAAACAATCTTACTCATGCTTGCAGTTGTAACACACACTAAATAAAAATTATGGAGTTCATGGCAGGTGCAGAATGATATTGACTCACTTCATCACACAAAGGAAGGTTACTTAATAAGTGCTTTTTGTAATTTATTTTAAACATTTGCACATGGTAAACATGCATACCCATTGCACAGAAGCCCAGCATTCAAGCATTTTTTCCTTATGTCTGGAAGCTTTACTTGCAGCCTCTGTTCCCTGATGCCACACTGCTCAGTACAAATATGTCAGAGTGGCCCCAAACACTATCAGGGTCCTTCACCAAAGATGCAGAAGTGGGCCACCTTGTAGTGGCAGAAAAAAAGTGTTGTGGAATAAAGGTGGATGGCATAATTCCTATAAAGTCACCGTGAAGTCAGGAAACATCTTTATTATTTTCAAATGGATCCGCTGCAGCCAACTCTTTACCATTCCCTTACTCAAGGAGAGAAGTAATGGCATTCTCTGCTAAGGAGCATAGGACAGTTTGGCCAAATCAAGAACAGGGGCTGAATGTATCTGACCTACAGTTTACAAAGGTATGACTTCCTGCACAAAACGCAACTAATGCTGCCAGAAAGGAGGCAGAAGGCATAAGAAGTCTTAATGCAATCCAAAGCATGTGTTGGTAAGGTCTGGGTGCCTACTCTTTAAAGCTTTAAATGTACTGCAAAAAGTTTCAATAAATTTGAAACTTTAAAAAAAGCTTTGCTAGAGAATCAGTTTGATATGGTTATTAGCACTTTAAGAGACTGAAGCTTACTCTCAGTTGGACAGTCATGTAGAAAAATTATTAATAAATTCCTTTAAATGAAAACTTGAAACAGAGTTTTCCCAGTGTGATAAAAATCTTTTTTGGGGAAGTATGACAATAAATCTCTTAATAAAGATCATATAAAGATGGCTTATCAAACTTTTCAGTTTACTTGCTCTGTTTCTTGAGTAAGTTGCTAAGAGTGCTGTGTCTGAAGAAAGACAGCTCAAAGAAATTGTTGGTTCATTTTCAAAAAGAGGGTCCAGGAGAGTAAATATCCCAGCCAGGAAAAGGGAATATTTAACTAGCGGATCAGGCTATTACAAGTTTGGAATGGTTGGGTCAGGGGAAAAAAAAAATGTAAATAACTGCCAGTCTAAGCCCATAGTATTAAAAGAGTTAACAAATTCATGTGAAGAGAGTTGAATAACAGAGCAAAATTATTGAAGGACAACAGGTCATTTGGCACAGCTACAGCAGAATAGTCCACAGGCAGGGTCTTCCCACGTTCGTGTCCCTTTTCTGTCTCTACTGATACAGTAATATATGTGATGCTGCTGACTAAATGTACTAAGCTGGGTCTCCTCCACTGTTAAGAGTCTTAGTATGGGATTTCAGACTGCAATTTTGATAGATTATATTAGAAAAGAACAAAGACCTGCTCCTTTCTCTGTGGATTTTGCTATGATGGAAGTTCGATCTGCCACAGCCCCCTGTCAGGCTAGCACATGCTCTGGCTGACTAATACACCCCAATCACCTTGAAATACTGTTTCTGAAACTGCTCTTAAAGATTTTCAGGATTAACCTGTGTGATCTCCTTCATCTTCTCAAAAAAAGTAAGTTATCAGGAGGGCAGGTGCTAATCAGATGGAACTATAAAACATAGACAAGATACCAGAGGGCTGGGATGGAAATCGTATTCCTCAAATCATCACTCATTGCTATGCTAATAAAGTTCTCTATGTTCTCAAAACAAATCTCCTATGTATTTAATAAATCATGTAATGATGGAGCTAAACCAATTAATATTCAAACAGGAAACAACAGGCAGTACCAGAGTGTCATCTTCTCTTGGAAACCAGAAATCTTCCACCCAAAAGACAGAGGGCCAGTCCTAGTTTGTTCTGAGAAACATGAGATCTAGATTTCAAAGGCCTCCTGGCATGCAGGGAAGTTTTTCTGGTAAACTGAAGAGTAGAGTCTGTTTTCATCACAATTAATTTTTCTGGAGGAAATTCACAATACACAAAGCTTGCAGACTATGAAAAGGCAAACAACCCTCACAAAAAAAAGCAAAACCCCTTTCATTTGGGTGTCAGCAAGTCGTTTGCATACACTTTTCAGAAAGATTTATGCATTTTATACTCATCTGTTGTATGAGACTCTGCTAAGCCTTACCCAAATGTACAGTCCTTGAGTAGGACTGATTTAAGAGAAACTGGTTGGAGCAAAGCTTGATTTTGATGACAGAGCAGAAGAAAAGTTAGTTTCTAACTTTAATATGAATGTGTTGTATTGTTTATACTTGCTACATCATAAATACTTTTAACAAGAAAAAAGTGTAGGGTGAGACGTTGCTACTTTTATAAAGCTTTTAAAACCCTACTTCCTGTAAAATGGAATACGTTATCAATGATCCAACCTGGGAGAGAGAACTGAAGGTATCAGAATTACAAAATATGAGGTAACCACATTATAGGAATAAAAAATTCAATGTAAAAGGAGGAAATCCCAATCATTTATTTTGGAAGCGGTATCTTCTAACCCTTTTGAAGTACTTACTTCTGTTTTAATCTGATATAAGCAGTTGATAAATTGTTCCAGGCCTCAGCATTCTGTCATGATAAAAGGAGTATGAAAACAATTATTCACTTACATTATACTTACTTGATAAAAATACTTAAATGAAACTACTGTGAAATATCATTTATTTTGCTAATCACACATATTAACATGTATTTTCTACAATGTAGTCAAAATACTACATTGAAATAGAAATTATATAAAAATAGAATGACATAAATATTACTGACTACAGCAACAATCAGGTATATAAATATCAATTAACTGCTTTCTGGTTGGAATATACAGTCAGCTCTTGCTTTCAGTTTAAACTCTAAACAGGCATCCTCTTCTGGATTGAGCTGGGATGGCTGGAGAGGTCAGCGCTCCCAGCAGCTCATCACTTCTCACTAGCTGGAAGCTGCCTATCTGCATCACTCTGGTAGTGGAAAAAAAAAAAAATCACCTGAATGTCCCCTACTGCATCTCAGGCAAAGCTAACAGGGTTAGTTCCAAAAGTATTTGTCAACTGTTTTAGCTGCAAAGGATTACAGAGTGCTCAGACAATCTTTCCTCTGGTAAAACCAGCAAATTCATGAAAACAGATGATTCCTGCCCAACACCTTACACTGCTGTAAATCTGAAGCTGCTCCACTGAATTCAGCAGTGACAACTAGCATAAATTTGAAGAACAGACCCTGGGTGCTGCGACAAAAGATACTCTGGTACTGAAGGCTATCCTCAGGCTTAAGGAGCATTTAAACTATGTTGAGAAACCTTTTTGAGGCTTCATTCACGAAAACGGTCATGACATTGCTGCAGATCATTGTACAAAGCAAGGTTTCACCTTCATAACTAAGAGCCAGCCCAGCATCCTTTACTCAAAAAAGAAATACCACTTAACCCACTGAGTAGTCAGTTGACTTGTTTATATGAATACAATTAAGCACAGGCCCCAGACAGGTAAGTGAATGCCTTTTTAGTACCTACTTAGAAGTAAGTCTATTGCACTGAAATAAAAAATATCAATGTATAAAGTAAAAATTCCAGTTAAATACAGAGTTGTCAGTATATATATATTTTTTCCAAGTAAGTTATTTCATTTTATTAATAAAGAAAAGAAAGATTGTCACTCTTCATTGCTCTCTTATTCTTTTCTCTTGGGGAAAAGAACAAATAACAGTTTCTATCAAGTAGGTGGCATTAACTGTAAGCAAGCAACACGCTGGCGGTTAGGCCTGTTGACAGAAGTACTGCCAGCGCACCCCTGAGAGGTAACACAGATGAAGCCTCTGCTGTCTCAAAGCGCAGTCACACTCAAACAGCAAAACTGTGCACATGCCTGCCCCGTGCATCCTGAAAAACTGGCTAACAAGCTCTGCTCTCCCTGTGCTCATGAACTACATAGCTACAAATTTACCCATCATGAAACCACTTATTTGACTGTTTTTTCAGAAGAATTTGATTACTTAAAGGACTAAGTATTTTAATCTAATTTTTTTGGGTTTAGCTCTCTTTTTAAGCACTCCTCACAGTCTACACATTCCTTTTTCTCTGTTTTAGCAATGTATGCAAGCATGAAGGAATTTCAGCTCAAACACATTTTAGCATTCATGCACATATACTTGGATGAAGTTAAATATTAGGCAAGTATTTTACGATGCCTCATGACAAAAATATATCCTTCATGCACAAGTTCAATTTATTCAAAAGGCTAAGGTTTAAACAAGTTTTTCATTACTGCTTTGCTTGTTTATAATGAAAATATCCTTGTTGCTTTTAGATAAGCCATCTGAATCGCTTGTTGAAAAGTACATACATCTGGTTCCAATGTCACACAGCGCTGAAATGCTTTGGCAGCACCTTCGTAGCCTTCTAAAGCAATGTATGCGCAGCCCAGGGAAAACCATACACCTAGCTGGAGAGAAAGAAGAGTGGATGACTACATATACACATACATATTGCCACACAGAACAAATAAGTTTTCCTGGATGCTCATACACTGGATGATTTTACCTGATTTTCAGCTATCATAGTAGTACTGCATTGAAATGAATTTCCTGTATGCAGGATGAAATTCCTGTATGCAGAATACAGGAAAAATTTAGGTTTAAAGATGCTGAGTATATAAAGACCACTTAACCATATGTGAAGTGCTCTTTAACAGCACATCTTCATTTAGAGAAGAAAGTGACAGTTATTTAAAGATTTGCATATTTTGCTTTAACTTATGAAAAATACACATTCATGGAGTGAAATTCAGTTGGTGACTGGTCACAAGCGGTGTCCCTCAGGGCTCAGTTTTGGGACCTGTCTTGTTTGATATCAATGACCTGGATGAGGGGATCGAATGCATCCTCAGTAAATTCGCAGATGACACAAAATTAAGCACAAGTGTCGATCTGCTTGAGGGCAGGAAGGCTCTGCAGCGGG
>JAVSBS010006427.1:88782-117427 GCA_033124195.1 Coracias cyanogaster | reverse complement strand
GTTAGAGAGATGCTAGGAGAAAGGTTGGACTTGATGACCCTGGAGGTCCTTTCCAACCATAATGATTCTGTGTGATTTTATAGCATTACAGTTAGGTCAAACGGTAAATACTAGTAAATGTATTTCAAGGGAATTACATTTCACAAGAAACGTTTCTAATGACTGAACATGAAAACTTTAAAATTATAGCCCTTTCTGCTTGTCAGAATATCAATCTTCTCTAGTTTATAATGAAGTGCTTGGAGACAGAAATGTATTTAAACAATGCTCTGCGTAAAGAACAGAACTCTACCAGTTCAATAATCTTGCACCTTAAGTCTTTAGTTGTTACAACTAGATACCTTTCACTCATATGGATTCATCTGGGAAGAAGAGCTCAGCACCTCCTTCTCCACTTCCCCTCCTCAGGAAGCTGTAAAGAGCAATGAGGTTGTCCCTCAGCCTCCTTTTCTCCAGACTAGACAAACCCAAAGTCCTTAGCTGCTTCTCAAAGGACATTCCTTCCAGCCTTTTTGGCAGCTTTGTTGCCCTCCTCTGGACACATTCAAGGACCACAACAGGGGTCAAGAACAGCATGCAGCACTCAATGTGAGGCCACACCAATGCTAATCACCTATTTGACCAGCTGGTTATGCTGTTTGATGCACCCCAGGACGAGGTTTGCACTCTTGGCTGCCAGGGCACACTGCTGACTCCTATTGAGCCTGCTGTCCAGTGATAGGACGTGTGGAAATGGTTCAAAGCTGTCCGACAGGAGGTTTAGACTGGACATCACAAAGCATTTCTTTACTGAGAAGGTGGTCAAACACTGGAACACACTTCGTAGAGAGGTGGTCAATGCCCCAAGCCTGTCAGTGTTTAAAAGGCATTTGGACAAGGCCCTTAATAACATGATTTAAATTTTGGTCAGCCCTGAACTGGCCAGGCAGTTGGACTAGATTACAGTTGTAAGTCCCTTCCAATTGAAATTGCCTATTCTATTCTAAATAATAACAGATATGGGTACAGATTATAGCAACTGGAATACGTATTTTCACAGCTCTTCAACAGCAAGTTCCAGATTTGCCATATGGTTAATTGTCAAAGAGCTGCAAGCTAAGCAGTACCTTTTAGAAAAGCTCTGCAATTCAGAAAAGTATTAAATCTCAACTACATTGACAGAATGTTTTCTGAAAGTATTCTGCTGTTTAAATGCATGCAGCCAAAGTCAAACAGAACATTTTATCATGTACTGCAAAATCATTCCAGGTAGTACTACCTACTGCAATAAGCTCAGCTGTTTCTGTATTCAAAATGCCAAGGTAAGAAATATAAATAGCGTTTACCACAAATTTTTGAGAAGGAGAAAAAGGTCAGTAAGAGGAAGATGGAAAACCAGGTTACATTGATTCTATATTGCACAACAACATAATCCTTTCCAAGATGTCTGATTAATGTTTATATCCTCTTGTATTTTGGGTACTAGTTCTGAAGCATGCAATTCTGATAACTCTGGTTCTTTGTAGGAAACCATAATGGCTATTTAAACACAAAAACGTTACCTTAAGAAACATTTGCAAATCAAGGATTTTACAGGGTTGAGTATAAAGCTGTTGGCTCATATGCAGGGACCTTCCACCTCTACAGATTAATTGCAAACTCTGTAGCAGATATTTTTGCCGTTCTCTCCAGATCAGACTCATTTTTCTGAGACCCAAATTGAAGTGAGTAACAAGATACCTGCTCATGACCTGCCTGCTACAGAGTTCACAGTTAATCTGCATCAGAACTTAGATCCCAGAATACAAGTATGTGACAATCATCCCTGTCAGATCTGGCACCCTGCTGGGGGAGTCTTAATGGTATCAAGAAAAGAATTGAACAAGCTTGGCAATAATGATAACCTTTTGCATTTGAGGTTGTACATGGATGGCCCATCCTCAGAGCATATGGAAGAATAGCTGAAGATAGAACTACCAATTACATCTGGCCTGGGCAAACACGAAAATCTACTTTTCAGCACTGTCAGCCTGTCACCTTTCATGATCCTTAAACTCATCATTCAAAGAAGAAACTGCAAGCAAGGAGAAAACAATGTTTCCCAAATCTCAGAGGGCAAAAATAAATATCTATCAAGTTTCCAGAAGCCCAGCACTCCCACATGGCTGCTACCTCATTAACTTCTCTTTCTCTCTTCCTAGAAGCTCTTCTTCCTAGAGCTTCTTAGTTCTGGACATGAAAAGTGTGGGTAGAGATGGGACTTACCAAGTATGAAACTGAAGGCTAGCTCCACCTCTACAGCTCAGGACACATGTTAAATAGTGCTTATGTAAAGGGTGAGAGAAAAACAAATCACTGCATTTTTTATAATTCTAATGAGTAATAGCACAGTCTCACTTCTGAGCTTGTGCTTCTAGAATCTGATTTGACTGAAACCTCCACCATTTTAATTTTTTGAGGCTGATGGGGAGGCTCTACATCTCTCAGGAACTGGCTTATCAATGCTTAAGCTGGCCAATTCCTTTTTCAAGGAAAAGTTATGGCACAAGGAGAAAGTAAAATCATTCTTTACTGCTGTGGAGAAAAGCTATATTAGCAGGTACCTAGTAAAAATCATATAGTGACTGCAAGGAATGATAAATAATTAATAATGTGAAACAATATATTTTTCCTATCAGTAACTATGTATGAAGGCTTTGACTTAACGGAAAAAATGTGAGAACTGGAAATGGTAAAGAAGGTTGGAAAAGGTGTCCAAAAGAGTCCCAAAGGTGTCCTTTAGCAGGCAAGAAGAATGAGATGAAAGTCTGTGACTTGGGAACTAAGTCAAGAAGCCTCAGGAGATGCTACAATATGAAGGCGAAAAGCACACAGAAAATGGAACAGATCATGCAGATGGAAGAATGTCACTATGTTAAAGCATTAATCGCATTGATTAGCATAATCACATTGAAAATTAACTGTGTAAACAAACAACAAAACTGGTATGGTTTAAAATTTCAGGCCTCAGTAAAAAAGCAGTATAAAGACTGAATCTCAGAATACTTGACTAAAATGGATAAGGTAACATGCTGGGGGATATCAGAAGGCTGTGAAAGTAGAAATACCAGAAATTACAGGGATATTTCAATTATTACACATAATTTAGTAAATGCTATAATGGATGAAACTCCAAGGCTAAATTTTTCAGATATGAAGAAGCCATACAGAAGACTCTACTTACCTTGGTCTTGACCTGTATGAATCATCAGGTTCAAAATGTTACCACACAAAAGATACTTTGTAATGTATCTAGATTCACTAGTCCTTCCAGAACAACAGGAACTCATTAAATACAGAGAATGTTAAATTTAAGAGCTACTTAAAATGGAAAAGCTATGTTAAAAACTGAAAGGGGCAGCTAAAAGAGTAAAGGTCTGCAGAAGACTTGAAACATTTAAAGGCAAGATATTTCAAGGCTTGGAGCAACTGCATATTGTCATTCTGAAGAGCTCTAAAAAGACCATCATAATAGTGAAAAACAAAATAAAAGAGATCATAAAGCTTGACAGGTTGAAGAAAAAAAAACATGTAGCTGTGTAAAAACAAAAACCCCAAACAATCCAAACACAACAACAAAAGAAAACCCCAAACAAAAACAAACAAAATAGGTTTTTTGCCTTTGATCTACTCTAACAATGACATATCAGGGATACAGTGACTCTTTAACGATATCTTTAGGACACAGTTTAAAAATGGACTTAAGCTATTTTTTGTGGAAAGAATGTTAAGAATTCCCTTTTTACTGTGGAGGGCACAAAATCTGCTGATCCCGCTGGCTGATGTAACAACTGCTCTGAGGGAAGTGGCTGAAAGGTAGTGTAAGGAAAACCTTGTCCAAAGTTCAAAAAATACTTTTGTCAAGGTTTGTGTAACTAGGTTAAAGTTTTTTTTGGGGAAAAAAAAAAAAGTGCATTGGCTAGATATTCTAATGTCACTACTGACTGGAAAAACATATGAAAATCAGCTGTAAATTTTTGTCCTTTTCAAAACTGCAGGCAGTGACCAGCAAGGGAAGATAATTTAGGCTCTTTGTTAAAACTTGCTATCAGGAATTTCCATGCATATCTTTATTAAGTCTAAATTATTATGAAATGCTTCAAGAAAGTCTAAGCAATTATCTCATATTAGTGGGAATATAGTTTCCAAAATAACCTAATTACAGTATAGCTGAATACTTTAAAAACACACAAATCATGTCTGAAGAAACTTTTGCAATTTTAAAGCTATTTCTACTATTTGCATATGGCAAACACATATAGATTTTATTTTTCAGAATCCAGTAGACTCTTCAGTATAATACTCTTAGGAGTACAGCAGTGTTAGTTTAGAAACAATCTATACCCTGTAGAGAAAAATCAGTCTTTGGAGTTAGTAATTACAATAAAATTTTAAGATCTCTAGGTACTTGCCGAATACCTTTTTAATGACGCTTTTTTGGCATCATTTATCATTTAAGTATAGAGACTTTGATAATCATTTCCAATGAAAGACTCTAGCTCAGCTCCCGTTTGAGTTACTTTTACTATTACAAGATGAATGAGAAGAACTCTTGAGAATTGTGGCATTGCCCAAAACTTTAAATTCCAGATGTAGTTGATTGCAAGCTGACTTCTAAAGTGTGACTTTTTCCAAACTGGAGAGAGATCACTTGTCTTTCTTCACACCCAAGAAATTAGCCTGAGAAGATATGAACGAAACAGTCTAGGACTAAAGAGGATTACTTTTTACTTGCAGACTGTGACATGGTAGAGAATGGTGTGGGCACAAAAAAGGTGCTGTGAATACTCTTATTTCTGGAAAATGCAAATCTGAAGGGACTGGTTAAAGAGAACCATACACTGTCCTGTAAAAGAACTAACAAATCTGTAATGTAGTAAGCCGTAAGTTTTGTTATGCAGACTTTCACTGCTAGAGGACTGACTGCATGAGATCTTTGATCTCTGGAATTGTCTCAGTCCAGCCTTGCAAGATGCTCACAGTAAAAGTGCAAGAGAAACACATCTGTCACCCAATAGGCATGTACCAGAACAAGTAATTCTGTGACTCACAGTGCTAATGAAGACAAGTTTCAGATATATTTGAACGGTAAGATTTTAATTCCTTTGTGGTTTCTACAAAGTCTAGTGTGTTGGTTGGGGCGTACTGCAAAGAGACCTCAACCAAATTTAACTAGCTGGCCAAAGAGTACACAAGATTAAAGGGGAAGTTGACAAAGAATTATTTTATCCGTTAGATAATCTGGAGAATAATTTGCTGCAGTCTAAAAATTTCTTCCTCAAGAAAGGTTTCTGATAACCACACAAACAAAAATAGTTTCTTTGTAATAAGGAGCCCTTGTTTACCTGAAAAATTGTTTACAGCTCTAAGAACTACTTATTAATGAATATTTTCCTTGTATTAAAGTCCTTGCATCTAGAATCACCTTCCTCTCTGCTCTTTGTCCACAAGACATCTTGGAATAAGAAACAATTAATTTCTGTAGTGACAGAATACAGACAGTCTTTAGAAGACAGCGATACATCAATCCACACTATCCATTTGCTCCATGTGTTTGAAATAGTTCATCTGAATCTTAACCAGAGCTTCCTGAGCAACAAGAGGAAGAAACGTTCGCTTTCCTATATTGACTGGCTTATTTTTTTGGACTGCCTTTCATTTTAAGCTTCCTTAGAATACTTGTCAGGTTTGAGCCCTGTAGGCCATCATCTGCAGCCCTTTATTATCTGGCAGTCCTCTTGATTTCAATAAGGTTCTTATCTGAGTAATATCTATTTTGTAATATACATAATAACCTCATAGGTAAGATTAGGAAGTGTCGGTTAGACGAGTGGACACTGAGGTGGATTGAGAATTGGCTGAACAACAGAGCTCAGAAGGTTGTGATCAGCACTGCAGAGCCTAGCTGTAGGCCTATAGCTAGTGGAGTTCCCCAGAGGTCAGTACTGGGTCCAGTCTTGTTCAACATATTCATCAATGACCTGGATGAATGGAGAGAGTGTACCCTCAGCAAGTTTGCTGATGACGCAAAACTGGGAGGAGTGGCTGACACACCAGAAGGCCGTGCTGCCATTCAGTGAGATCTGGACAGGCTGGAGAGTTGGGCAGAGGGCAGCCTAATAAAAGTTCAACAAGGGCAACTGTAGAGTCCTGCACCTGGGGAGGAATAACCCCATGCACCACTACAGGTCAGGGGCTGACCTGCTGGAAAGCAGATCTGTGGGGAAGTACCTGGGAGTTATGTTGGACAAGTTCACCATGAGCCAGCAGTGGCCAAGAAGGCCAGTGGTATCATGGGATGCATTAAGAAGAGTGTGACCAGCAGGTTAAGGGACGTTCTCCTCCCCCTCTACTCTGCCCTAGTGATGCCACATCTGGTGTACTGCATCCAGTTTTGGGCTCCCCAGTTCAAGACAGACAAGGAACTACTGGAGAGAGTCCAGTGGAGGGCTACAAAGATAATTAGGGGCCTGGAGCATCCCCCTTATGAGGAAAGGTTGAGAGACCTGGGGCTGCTTAGTTTGGAGAAGAGAAGATGAAGAGGGGATCTTATCAATACTTATCAACATCTAAAGGGTGGGTGATAAGAGGATGGGGCCAGACTGTTTTCAGTGGTGCCTAGTGACAGGACAAGCGGCAACAGGCACAATCTGAACATGAGCTAAAATTTATTTACTGTGAGGGTGACAGAGTACTGGAATAGGCTGCCCAGAGAGGTTGTGGAGTCTCCTTCTCTGAAGAATTTCAAAACCCGTCTGGACACATTCCTATACAACCTGATGCAGGCAAACCTGCTTTAGCAGAGGGGTTGGACTAGCTGATCTCCAAAGGTCCCTTCCAACCCCTACCATTCAGTGATTATGTTGGCATTTCCAGAGTCAGTAAGAGAACTGAAAGACAAGGGAAGCATTTTTCTTCAATTTGCTTTCCATTTTAAAGGTTTTTATAAGTTACCTGGAGTTCACTTGAGTAAGAACAGGACTCTTATTCACTGGAATAAAATATGTCATTGAAATACAAAATGACTTTGGTATAAATGTTTTTAAAGGATGGAGGCCTTTAAAATTTTCTAAAGCAGAAGTCCAGCTAGTTATATGGAACTCAAACCAGCAGCGTCAGCAGTATTCTTTGGAGGGTAAGAACGAGGAATGTCGTACTTTCACATGGACCTGGAAATGGCTGTGAAGAGCATAATTTATATATATAAACAACTACAAATCTATTTTAAATTTTCCAGACCTTTTACAGGGTGGACCTTATTGAGATGGGCTATAGTGACTGAGAAACTGAAACAAAATTACAAAAACTGTCTGCAGAACAGCTTGCAAAGGATCTGTCAAAATAACCAGCTTCATCAAGAGAACTCTTGTTACTGTAGCTTCAGTTTTGATGCATTACTGTAATAAAAGTTGCTGTCATCATAATGTAACACAATGCTTCTCAGTGACTCCAGAGCAGGATAGATCAGAAGACTTGAAAAAGATTTCCGTGAAATAGAGATCAAAGTTTGTAACTCAGAGCCAACAGATAAGGCAAAAGGACAACTTCATTAAAATCTGTACAGCATTCTTCTTGTAACTACTTTGCTTGACACTTGTTCATGATTTATTTGATGATAATTATTAATTTTCAATGGCTTGATCTCTTTGAAATAGAAGAGCTGTACAGGCAAAGAGTTTGCTGCATGCAAAGACCTGAATGAAAAGGATGTCTTCATTTCATTATGCTACTGTTTTTAGCCAGGCTTTCAAGTGAAAAATCTGCTAAGAATAGTAATAAGCTGTTACTTTGACAATTATGCATGGAATTGCCTTTTAAGAAAGTGTTTCATCATTTAAAACAGAGCACACCAATTAAAACAAAGCCATATGTGTATCATTTCCCAACCTGCATAGGGTTGATCTGCACTGAGCGTTCAAAGCACTCCACACATTGCTTGAACTCCCGGTTGCGGAGATGGAGGAGGCCTTTGGAGCGCTGGGCGCGGGCGCTACGGTGCCTGGAGAGCTCCCAGGCCTTGTCATAATACTGGTGGTCTTTAAGAACATCACCAAGCAAACAATACAATCCTGGTGTTTCCTTTTTCTCTAACTCCCGCCTGAGTATTTCTTCTGCCTGTTAAAAAACAAAGAGAAATCAATACATAATAGGACACTTTATTTTCAGTTAATCATCTACCTGAACACACAACTTTAGCATCTTGCAATCATGACTTGTAGACTAAAAAGTCAGGATAGTAAGGAAATAGTATCCTGATGCAACACAGCATCAAAGGTAAAGTGTAGAGAGAATCTAGTGCCAAATAGTTTCTTAAAAAAACACTTCAACGTCAACATAATACGGTGCCTTTTGATTTAATGCACAACGGAAAATGTATCCATTAAAACACAAAACAGCTTGCTCCTCATTTTATACCTTAGGTGTGTATTCTGTCCCAAAAGCAAATATCAAACCTACACATACTTTATAGCAAAGCAGTATCAGCACCATTAAGGTATGTGCAATCCTAATAGTCTACCATCTGTGGTTTTTACATATAACCTAGTAAGTACTCTTGCAACGACTGTCATTCCTTTTTGTCTAATTGCTCTCTTCTAAAAGTATCTACTTCCATTCTACTATGTCTGAAGACACATCCACTTTCATACTGTTGGGTTTGGAAATTTTCTTTTATATAAAATGCAGAAGTTATAAATTTACCTAAATGTTTGAGATAAAATACGTTCAGAATATATACAGCATTATGGAACAGAAGACACAAGTTAGGTCTCCCAGACATCTATTATGAGCCATAACCAGCCTTCAAAAGCTCTTTATCTCTGGGTCACTATCTCACTCTAACAATAAAATTATTGTTTCTCTTTTAAACAAGAGATAGTCTGCTTTCTGTGGCTTTTTGAAAAGATAAATACACTGGACAGATGATCTGTTGTTCAGACTGAACTCTTACCTCAGTTCCCTGCTGCAAAAATGTAGCATACATAATTCAGCTCAGTATAATTACTCTGTTAGAAAAGATCTATTTGAACCATCTGAACCAAGAAAGATCCAACACAGCCTACCACAGAATTAAAGTTTGACATTATTCTTCTATCATAGCTAGTTTATCTAAAAGGAAAGCTGAGTTCATATCTGCATTTAAATTATTACTGCTTTTCTTGTTTCTGTAAGAACTGTTCTCTTTGCCCTTCAGATGATCTCTAGAGAATCAAAGTCTCTTACTCCTCTTCCTCCACTGAGTAAAATTCATTGATCCTCTCTGAAAATCATCTTTAGAAAAATGGCTTTACTTTGTTTTGAAATATTTGACACCCAGTCATTTCAACACTTCATTCATACTATTATTTTTGTTAATTAAAGTAACAGTTAAGTCTACAAATATTTGAATTGCACAAATCTGAAGAAAGGATCTATTGCTTAGATTTCTAAAGGGACCTTAAACTAGCAAAAATGGAATGCCATTAAGAAGAAAATTAATGTCTGAATATTAGGAAAATTACTTAATGGCAAGTGTTTTCAAGTGCCTGTGAAACAGTTCTCCAAAGAAAGCCGAATAAACTATTACCAAAACCTTAGAATTAGCTTAGTCAAAGCACTAGAAAACCTTGCCTAGCAAGGCACTTGCAGAGGGTTTGGTTAAAGGGCAGTTTGCTTCCCCTTCCCTGCCTCCAACAGTTGCTAGGACAAGATTAAATGAATATATATTAATAAGAGATCTTGAAGACGATTCTTTTTACAGCAGAGAGAACTGCAGTAATTTATTATTGCAGTAATCATATTAAGCACCAAAAGGTAAGGGTTTTTTTCTCCTTTCATATAAAGAAAAAAGACCGAAATGTTGCTGTGTAAACAGCAGTGATGAGGTGAAAAGTGCGTGCTGCTTCTTTATCTCTTCCTCTGCAGGGCACTCCCAAGCTCAGACTGCTGTTCTGTGGCAGTGCCTAGTGCTAATCACGTACTAGAAAGCAACCACTCACTAACTGTATTTCACATTTAAGAGCACAAAACCATCATGTTCTAGTCCCAGTTTACAAGAATTCATTGCCAACGTAAATATTTCAGCACACAGATAAAGAATCGAATAAGCAGAAGTCGGACTTTTTCTTCATCTGATTAGCTGTCTGATCACGTCTCTGGCATGTTACAAACCTTATTACTTAAATTTTTACAAGGTAATACAAAGGATTGTGACTACAAACTAAAAAAAATTTTATTCTCAAAACATCTGTCATTTGTCTTCTACAAAACCAGACAATATTTAAAACTAGACTTCTCATTTTGCCTTAGTTTTCGAGAAGAAAAATATTCCTTTCTCCCAATTTTGCAGTAAACTATTTAAAAAAATGCATTTAATCTTTGATAAGAATCCTGCTCCTGCAAAAATAAAATCTTGTCTTAAAAAATATTACCAAGAAACATTTTCCACACAGCTCACATAATGTACATAAAAGAAATAACTACTAGATTTATTCTTACCCAATAAAAAAGATAGTAATGATTCATTTGCATGCTTTATAACTAAAAATTATATCTAAATTAAATACTCTTTGATAAGAAAATTATCAATTAAATTTTACTTAAAAAGAAAAAAATAAAGCTGTATAACCCTCGCTGACTGAAACAGACGTAATAACAACACCACCGCGTTTCACAGAATGGTCTGCACCAGAACAGGTGGAATTTAATATTCAGTTCAAAAGTCAGTTGATTTAAACATGAGAAAGATTTAGGCTGTTATCTTGCTTTCTGACTAGTACGGTTGACATGGGAATTAAACAGGCAAAAAAAAATCCCCAATCAGTAAAGAGGGTTCTGTTTTAAATAAAAGGTGGTGCCTTTTTGTTACTCACTACAGAGACTCCAGGAAACCAAGTTCAAGATACATCCTGCATTTGACTTCCCAACCCTAAAATTTTACTTGCCATCCTATCCATGTGTTCCCATGCTTTTATTTTATTTGTTTCCTAAAAGACCCTATTAGCCTCACTCTTCACAGATTTACCAGTTCTATTAGTTGATAATTCATTCCTTTGCGAGCTCAAAGTATTTCCTAAAATGCTTTCATCTTTTCTGCTTGCATGTTATTTGCTAGGCTACCAGAGAAGGAGCATGAAGAAGCAGAACAGATGAGCACTGAAAGAGGCAGTGAAAGAAAAGGAAAGCTCTTGCGTTTTCATTTCATCTTCCATGTAATTTCATGCATGAACACAGGCAGGCCATTTACTCCGCTTTCTCAACTTTGTAGCTATATATAGGAGGGCTTACCTGCCTTCCATGTCTGTTATGATATGTAGTGGAGATGAAGTAAGTTCTTGAATGGGCTTGTGTACTAATCAGTACAGAACTACTTGACTTTGCATCTGGGAAGCATTTCCTGAATTTAAAGGTGAGCTTCTGAGATCTTACCACAATTGTGTTGTTTGCTGACTCAACTGTTTTGCAATATCTGTCTCGTGTCATGACAAGAAAAATAACACTGCAGAACACAGATTGCTGGGTATGTTGGTCTGAAACCGGACTGTGTACCACGCATCTGAGGGGAAGATGGAACATGGATAGGGCAGAACACAGTGTTGTAAGACGGAATACCAGGCTGATGCTAAAAGGTAGATCCCATGAATTTATTAAAGGTCAGCAGCTACCATGCTCTAGAGCTCCCACATGGGAGAAAGGCCTCATTTTAATTGGAAGAACTGAAAAGTCACATCTCTGGTTCATCCCTTCTTCTTTCTTTAGCAGGGAAATAATACCATTTTTAGTGAGGTTAAAGAGACCTCTTACATCTCAGCCAAGTAAAGTTGTCCAATGTAAATAATACTCTTGAGATCTATGGGTCTCTCTCACAGTTAAAAGGGGGAGGGACACTTTTAAACATCAATTGTCACTACACACATGGAGATCAGTGTCTCCTTTTGCAACAAGTCTGTTAAAGACTGGAATGACAAAGCCACAGCAACTATCAACATACTGTGCATTCAAATTTTATAATACTTTTTTTTTTGTTCTTTGCCCCGGTCTGCTCATCGCTTGGGACTCTGTTACACTGCTTTTGACTCATGATATCAGTTTCTATTAATTTTGTTCAGATTATGAAACAAGTAAGAGCCATATCTAGGAACACCAAAAGATCCACAAAAAAAAGTTGCAGAATGTTACTGACAACTTACTCTGCAAAATTTGTACTGCTACAGGGCTCTATTATAATCGAGAGAATTACGTATTTCCCAAGTGCATAACGTGGAGCTTTTCACAGCCTTATCTACATGCTCTGTTTCTTTATCAGTGCATAGTTTAAAAGTAGGAGGAAGGAACATGCAAAAGTTTATTAAATAGAGTTTGTGCTTTTGGGCACATATATGCTAAGTTATTTAATGACATGAACATCCAATAAACAACATATTGCTCTAGTAGATTCTCATGCATTTCTAAAAGAATAACCATCACGTTTAAAATTTTTTTTGATAAATGCAAGTTCTGAAAGCTTTCTGATATGAAGCACAAATAGTCACTCTGCTTGGTTTACAACAAAATGTTTCTAATTTTCTGGCTTTTTTAGTCTAAAGATAGCTTTTTTTTTCAAGTGCTACTGCTACTCACTACTTATATCGCATTTTCTATTTGTCAAAGCACAGCACAAACCCTCATTCTGAAAGCATTTCTAAGCAGTTTCCTGTGTCAGATATCCTGTCCTATTCTCCAAGTACCATTTTCATAACTCCCTAAGGGCAGTTTGTGAATGTAACTAGCACAGAATGTATTTCCAGGAAATGGAAAATATTGACCTTTATTCTTCCACTGTACTGAAAGGATTGGGATATTAGCATACTACCCACAAGGCATGCATAATGTGACACAGAATTTGCCAGCAGGACATATCTGTCAGTTTATAATGACCAAAATTGAGGCATTGGTGCATGATAGCAAGAAAATAATATGTAAGCATGAGAAATTCTGCATTTTTTTTGTATTAATTGAAGTTAAAACTCTCTATTCTATAAGCTTAAATTAGTTTAAGCATAGTCTTTGTGCTTATGGTGTCATAAAAGCACCCATACATTCGTATATTTAACGCTACCATATACAGAACAGAGGGTAAGAACAGGGAAGAAAAGAAAAATCGTATTTTTGTCTGAAAGAGAGTAATTCTGAAAACTACATAAATAGTGAAAACAATGCTTAATAGCCTAAGTTCCTGTTACAGTCCTTCTGTGTGACAGACTGCACCAGAAAGAGAACACAGCTGAAGTTACACACAAGTGGGCATTGCTTTCAGGTAACACCTTCTAAAACCTTCCTACGGGTGCTCTAATAGTAACAGCAAAATAATCCACAATAGGAGGGCTGCTGCAGTCTGCAACCAGTATTTTAAAACAATTCTGTCACCAATATGTAGAGTTATGATGATGGCTTTAAATTGTCTTTGTCTGGAGCTGATCACATGTATCTCCAGCAGTGCTAAAAAAAAGATGGAGAAGTTCAGAAAAAGATGAACATAGACTTATCTTAAAGCCTTTATATCTTATGCCACTTCTTGTCTCAAGTGTTTGTTTCTGTAATTTGAATACGGTAACATCAGGTAATTAAATACATCAAGCACTGATCTTGGTCTGCTTAAACTGTTTTTTAAAAATGCAGTTAATAGTTTGAAATCAAGTGGGAAAGAAAACTAATGTCCCCTCCAGACAAAGCTCCAAGACACCATCATAAATGGCTGCTACAGTCTTCTTGAAATGACCGCATTACACCTTGCTGTGCATCCATAGTTGTTAACTTAATTTTCCTTGAATATTTTCAATAATCATTATCACAATCTTCTTGCTTCTTAAGTTCTTATTTACCAACTTCTATTTCATGTGATCATTAACCCAAATATCTTTTTTTTTTAGCATTCACAGGTTATGACAGACTCATATTCATGTGTCCACTTTTCCTGAACAGATTTTCCCCAGAAGTAGTAGTGTCATTAGTGAATTGACAGCTCAAGCCAGGCAGTCCTTCATATTTCAGATCCTATTTCAAGACAGGATCTCAGCTGCAAAAAACATTTTTATTACCTTTCCATGCTGTCCTGCTCTTTCATAGCAGATTACTGCATCTTCCCACATTTCCAGCTCCTCAAATATCTGCAAGGCCGAGCTGGTGCATCCCAGCTCAAAGAGTAAGCTTGCAAGCTGACGCTGGAAAGATAAGAAATTCCAAGTAACTGAAAATATGTAAGTAAATACTATTTACACTCTAAAAAGGTGTTAGAGGCATTTCTGACAACAGCAAAAAGCAGGCAGAGAATATGGAATTATCTTGAAACTTCAAGCTGGACAGACAATGTATATACCTCAAAAAACCCCTCATTCGTAGACCAATAATTGTTTTGATTTTACTTTTGTTCATGTCAGTAGCTTAATTACTTTGAACTGGCTTATAACATAATGCAAAGATGGAAACAAACATGGCAAGGATGATTTGACAAAGCTGAATCCCTTAAATGAGGCACATGGCCCATGTGTCTGAAGAGCAGCTGCAGCAGGATGGTGGGAATGCTGAGAGTGAGAAGAGGAGGATGCAGGAGGGCTTTACAGCCTCCTCTAGCAATGCTTTGCATTGGTCATCTGTACCTATGAAAAAACATAGATTGAAAGAAAGGCTCTGATACAAATTCTTTTAGGTACTTTTGAGAAATCACTGTCCCAAACAGCCACTGCCAAAGGGCATTAAGTTGATTTCAATTCAGGTTCAAATGCCTAGTAAAGTTTTCCTCACAGATAAGTCAGCCTCTTTGTTATTTCAAGTTCAGCTATTATTTCAGTGTACGTATGAAAATAAATGAGTAATCTTTTCAATATAAAAACAAACAAGATATGTTTTCCTGACTTTGAAAAGTTGTCTTTGGTATTCTGTTTATTTTTAAGAGGAGATTAAAATAGCGTATAAGTTTTTCATCTTTGAAGAAAGGGTAACTCATTTACTACATGCGACAGATACACAATTTGCTTTGCAAAAACAAATGGGAGCATTCTGTATAAGAACATGTAATTATGCCACAGGATCCCATACAGTGAACCTCTGCAGTGTTTTCGGTGATCCTGAATGGATTCCCTAAAGTCCTCTGCCAATGTCATGGACCTCTCTTTATAGGCTTTTGTTCAGCATCTGTTACAAATCCAGGGAGTTACCATGCTGGAATAGACCGGTAGTCAAAAATTTTAAAACTGGCTACAGTTCTTTGACATAAATCTGTAACAAACTGACAATCTCTAACAAAGTAATTATTTGTTAGCTCTATGTTAATCACTTAGGAAAAACCTACATTTGCCAGTGTCTGGAACTAAATCTCTCTTTACTATGTTTTACTCAGAGTCAAATTTGGTAAAATTTATTTAGACAATGCCTACTCATTACTATGACTGGAAGACTGCAGCCATCTTCCATATAAATCACTATTTCAGTATTTCTATCTTTGGCTTGGAAAATTGGCTTGGATTGAAAAGTGCCCCTCTGACAACTGGAAATGAAAACCACATTTGCTGGTTTTATTGCAAGTGCCTGTTGAAAGGGTGTGTGGAATAATCTGAGAAGGTTAAGAGAAGATATGATTGGTTAAAGCAACATGCATTGAGGTTAGAAATCAAGAAAGAATAAAACACCCTTACATGTAAACAACACGAACACCTTTGGAGGTGTTTGGAAGCAAACAGTTATCTGAAGTTTGTCCAATAAAGCATCATCTGATAAGATGCTCATGTGTAGACTCCTGTTCTAGAGTTTGTTAAGATAAACAGTTTGGGGAAAAAAAAAAAATCCTGTCAGCACTAGGAAAAAGGGGCATGTCTTGAAAAAAGAAACTTTCTCAGCTTGAGGAGTTCTTCAGTGTACTTCTGACTCCTAATCTGGCTGCTTTGACCATGACCCACTGCCTGAAAACAACTCAAAGTGAGTGATCATTAAAAGATGAGAAAGGTGCAAGCAATAGTAGCATAAGCAAAACAGTAATAAATAGTAAGACAGTGGCAAGACTATTTTTTACAGGAGATAATGTGGTAAGCTTTAGTCCATTTTTTGTCGGCAGAAAAAGGACAGTAAAGAAGAATTGTACTATGCGCAATTACTTTCTATGCGTGACAAAACAAGACATCTGAAAACAAATACCGTGTAACTTACTTTCTTTCCAAAAAAGGTTGGAAAGGTGTGTTAGATTACGTCTTTTCTTTCTGCAGTGTTTCAACTCAAGATCATATCATCCTCTCCTGACTTTGAAGTCATGCAGTATGAAAAATAGTAAGAACCACTGAGTTTCAAGTAAAGCTTGAATTGGGATTGCTTTCATACCTGTATGGCCCAGTGTGGAGGCACCTGACAACAGTAGAAAATCTTCATCCGTTCAGATACCGATGTATTTACATCTTCAAATTGGTCTGCAAGTGCCTGTAAATGCAAAGTTTATTCTAATTTAGTATTTACTTAAACTTAATCAACCTAAAAAAAAGTAATTCAAAGCGCTTAGGATTTTAAGCATTCTTGATGGAGAAATTACATTAAAGATAATACTACATGTCAGTAAACTTATACCATAATTAGCTACAAGTCTTTTTATTATGCCATGTAAGAAAATATAATAAACATCTATATAAAAACTCTTTATTACAGCTAACAATAAATTTAAAAGCTTTGATGAGATTCAAATTTCCAAGTGCATCTAACAGAAATAAGAAACAGATTTACAATTCCAAACAAATACTTGCAGAATAAAACTGTCAAATACTGAAGTGCCTAATGCATTTCAATCCTTTAACTAGTTTTTCCCTAAGACAGCATTGATGTGCAGGAAATATCATATTAAAAAGAGAGAGAAAGACAAACACATTATAGTGGACCGTGCTTTCGGAAACACAGTTCTAATACAGAATAAATTATGGTGACTTGGAGTATAATTCAGTTCAGATTTTTTTTTTTTTGGTGGAGCTTTGGATTGTTGAGATGTTTTCCTCTGAAACCCTTTGAAAGGAAATGGTAATTTTTTACATAGCAAAAGTGCAGCAACTTCCGCATTATATTTTTCTCTGAAAATCCATTATTAAGTTATTTAAATTAAAATACAATAGCAAGAAAAATAAAATATTGAAGGTTTCTATAGTTTCTATAGCCAGAAAGTTGGTTAGAAATTTTAAGATAAGGGAGGAACTCCTGATACCAGTAATAAGTAAACCAGCATATTTAAGGCCAGAGATATAAATAAGGGAATATGAAATTATTTGCCTTCACATGATTCATCTAAGTCTTGCATATAACTAAAAGATTTATAGGAGGAGCCAAAGAGGTTCTCAGCATGGAAAATTAATGCAAAGAATCCCAAGCAAAAGGAAAAAATGGACAGGATCACTTATTTCTCTCCCTTTCTAAATCCAACTGTCTACTCAACCTATATCAATAAGGCAAATAGTTGTGTAAAATTAAAATATTCAGTTATGTGATTTAAACTGCTAAGCATCTTGTAACTTCTATTGATGTTAATGGGCTTTATTAGGCAGCTTCATTCTTTTAATAAGAAAAAAATCAAAACAGGCAGCAATAATTTAGGCTTTAAATCCACACAACCTCCTAATTTTAAATACTAGTATTTAAAATATTCAATCTTATTCACATTCTCTGTCATAAAATTATCTCCAGAGACCTGTTCCTAGACATTATCCAGAAACCTACCCAAAGAAAATGGCTGAGATGTATCTGTAGTAAGGAAAAGGATAGACTAATAAAATTGCAGTCCTTGACACTGTTCCAAGCAATCTAAAAGGAGTCAGACTCAAATAAAACCTTTAAAAGTAATATTTAATTACAGAGTTTACTTGACTACAAATTATATAACAAATCATATTTTGCAGTTTCAGTTCTGCTGAAATGTTCTAATGCTGTGCAGAAGCACATTCTTTATTTCTGTTGCAACAAACATTAAACTAAAAAATTGTCCAATTCCTTGGGTAATCATTTTACAAGACCAGGCACAGTAGTAAACTATAGTTGGAAAATTTAAAAATAATAATGGCTCTAAGCCTGAGCAAAGCCAGAAAATCCTAGATACGTCCTGCAAAATAATTTTTTGAGGAAAACAGGAGATGGAAGGCAGAAAACATTTTAAGGAAATCAAATTATTTTGTCCATTTTAGCTTTTTTTTTTCTTTTAAAATTTCTATTGTTCCAAAAGAAAACTTGGAATTCAAACAGTTTTTCAAAAGTAACATATTTTATTGGAAATTTTGTAGCCATATCTTTTCTACACTTCCTAAGGAGAAAACCATAATGGAAATGACATGTTGTAGAAGAATATGGCTAGTAGCAAGTAGAATTCTCCCTCTTCCCAAAACAAATACTGTACTCTGCCCAGAGTTCAAACAAATACTAAAAATACAGGTAGGACATATTAATATTAAACATTCCCTAATAAAGAATGAATGTTAAGGAACTTAAAAGTTATTAAAATCCATTGCTTATGCACTCTCTTACATGTTGAAAAAATAAGCTCTAAGAGCTCTGCCTACTAGTGAAGTTTAGAAAATAAGTTACTCAAAAAGTGCTGTATTCTACTTTTCTGAATTATGCTTGAAGAAATAAAATATGGGTTGTATAGCAGCATGAAAATGAGAATCCTAAACTTATTGCACAGCTAATATTTAATCACAGAACAATAAATCAATAAAATGAAGAAGAGAGCACTGCCAAGTGAGCATTCTTTTTCACTAACAGGCTTCAACATAAACACTATGCAAAAAAAACCCCAAACAACTATGTAAATACAGAATATTTGCAACACAGTCAAAAGACCTAAGATTTGGTGTCTTAGCTCAACTTGAGCCTCAAATTCCTGTCTTGGCAACTGTCAAACAGAATTACAGCAGAGACCAACTAAAATTCACAACCGTAAATGATGTATGAATTCTTCCATATGCAACATTTAAAAACATCACGATTAACAGATCACCCCCCACCAGATAACACACTCTTTCCGTGAGGCCTGAGCTGCCACAGATAACGAGTTCTTAAGTCAAAAAACACAGTTCACAGAGATACATTAATCCAGTCTGGAAACAACAACAAAAAAAGGAATTTTATAGCATGACCAAAGACCACGTTATTGCCATGAAAACAGAAGAAGACATATCTAGAAACAACAATTCGTTCTTCCCATTTCATACTCAAATCTCTCATACAAGATTAAGAAGTACAAGAGGTAGCCTGCATTTGGGATAAGTATACCATTTTAATTTGAAATTAGCACATTAGAGCTTTTATCACTTTACTAATCAAACTTAGACGGATAATTATCCTGGACTTGAGTACATGAATTTTGTAAAGGCCTTTTTCCACCTTGGATGTCATTCCCATACATTCATTCCCACTACACATCCTTGGCTTTGCTTCTATGTTCAACGTATATGTAACATCACTATGATGATAAAATATCAGCTTTGATTTTGAGCCTGCCTAAATGTCAATCTCTTTAACCTCTCCATATTTTTTGACTGTCTTTTTCTTCTATGGCTAACAGGGTTAGAGCTTTTTCTTTTTAGCCAGACTGTCTCTGTACTTAATCTCTGGAAATGTTATTACATTACATTCATAAATTTTTGTCAGAGATGTCATTTACTTTAGAGCATAAAGCTATTTAATTTCTCAACCTACTTATTGTACTGCTTTTGAATTTTTTATTTGTCCAACTGATCTGAAGTCCTTCCCTCAAAGTTTCGTCCCTTTTGTTAAAATATATCTTCAGGTAGCTTTTGCCATCTGAGGTAAATAAATGACAGACCTTTGCATCCTTCTTTCTCTTAACTTCTTCATTACAGATGAAACAGTTTACTTACTTTCTTGAAAAAATGACCCTATGTAAAAATATAACTATATGGAAACATTTTTTACTTCGATTTCAGCTGAAGGATCTCCTGATCCGAACTTACTTAGGGAAAAAAATCCCTCAAGAACCAAACAAAAAAAACCCAAACCACTGTCTTTCGAAAACAGCAAGATACTAACAAAAAACTTCTTGAAAACAGCATCACATGTTTGTTTATGCAGCAGCTATTTAATTCCCTCTGTATCTCTCCCCTCAATAACACTGAATTCTGTGCCATATCCAAGCCTAACATTGCTGGTCCCAATAAAACATCTCCCTCAAAATAGTCTCAATCCATAGACCACATTCTATCCAAGCTATTTCTTCTCATTCCTTCCTAGGTTTTTGTGTCAGTAATACACAATGTGACTGCACCACTTTTCCCTTTACCCAGCTTTTCCAACTAGAGCACTTCCAGTTTTAGTGTTGAGTCAAATTTGTTCCACTATATTTCTTTCATCTGCTCAAAAGCTTGTTTCACAGACTGCATCTATAATCATAGCTCATTTATCTTGTTTTCCTGTCTTCTCCCACTGCTAACCAGGCATCCAGCTATTTCCCACCAACCACACCCTATTTAAAATACTAGGTGTTACTACTTTACTAATGATTACTCGCTATGCATTCATCGGTACTACCATTGTTAGCATGTTATATTCCCTCATACCCTTTGATTTATCCTGGTATACTTGATGTACTTATTTTGTAGGCAGAAAGATCAGACAAGGTTTTTCTAGTCTTCTCCCACTTCTCAGCCTAGACATCTTGTCAGTCTGCCAGAATCGATCCCTAGTTAATATCTCTGGGACTCCAGTGGTGATTGTCCACCCAACAGTGCTTTCTACATGAATGCTCCTAATAGCCATATATCACAACCTAACTCTGACCAACATGCTGACTGCGGCATTACTTTATCTTGCTTTTGCCCTCCTTCTCTAACAACTCTAAGATGCCCCACTTCTTACACCATTTTACCATATTTAACTGAGTTTGATTTACGCCAAAGGAAGTTCATACCATCATACATTCCACTTTCCCACTATTGCCATGGCCCAGCATGAGGTACCCAGCTGGCACCTCAACTCCAGGCAGACAAAAAAGCATGAATGGAAAAGGACCTTTCAGTCCTTGCTAACACGGAAACTCCAGACACACAACATGTTCATGATGTTCCTGTGATTGTTGCATCCTTTTTCATCTATTTCTTCCAAGTCTGAAGACTTCTGAAAATCCCACACATCAGTTTGACCTCTCCATGCTTTGCCTCACTACCTATTTCCATTGTCTTGGCCCTTCTATTTCTATCCAGTACCTCTGTATTTTTTTATAATCAGCAAATTGATGTCACAACTCTGCTGCTCTTGTGCTTGAGCTGCTCCCTTAGCTCTGTGCTTCTTCCCGTAATTCTCCTGCCAGCTCTGTGCTCTGTGCATAGGTTTATTTAGCAGAATACAACAAATCTTCAGGAAACTATGCAGCCTGCTTAATGTTTTCCTCCTTCCCATCATAAAAAGATCAAGCATCAGCATCTACAACTGCTGGTTATCATAAGCTTTGCCAAATGAGACTTGATGCAAATTAATTTTAATGTATTCAAAGATGATGAAAATACCACCATTTCTGTATCCATGTCTATACTTTCTCCTGCTTTGTCCCACTTCCAGGACTACTCCCTACCACCAACATCATCTTCTATCCTTTACAGAAAAAAAAGACGACTAACCCTCCACTCACTTAATCCATCTTCTGGCCACCACCTGCCCAGCTTTTCAGACTCTTGCTTAGGCCATTCTTGGCCCATGTTTAGGTTTAGAAGGTAAGTCTATACCAGCATATCATAAACAGATGTCAAAACTAGAACAAATTTCCCTGGTTTTGCTCTGCTTGCGAACTACGTAGCAATAAAACCTATTGTTGTATCTGCTAAACACCTACCATCCTAGGCCCTCATTTGACGAAAGTATACTAGGAATATGTCAAAATTTAAGTACATCCTTCAGAAAGAAAGGAAGAAGGAATGCCTTGTAAAAAAACAACCCACACAATGCTGAAGCATTAGCATATTAATATTAGATTAAAATAAAGCAGATAATTTCTTATTTTCTTTTTTTTTTTCCACAAGTGCCAACTATGGGCATCTGCGTTTAGCTATACAATCTATAGATTTTTTTAATTGCCGCAGTATGGACAGCAGTTTTGAGACTGCCTAGGTGGGTCTTGGCTTCTAGGTCAGGCACTGAAGCACCTGCTGGCACAAAAGGTGCTTGTTAAAAATGTGCTTGGAGACAAAGAGGGCAAGAAATAAAAATGTATCTGTAGGGAAAACAATCCTGCTATCTCATCTCATTATTACTATGGTTTCTAACAATTTAGCAGGTGCATGGCCCAAACTGAACTGGGTTCATCTATGTTATTTTACTCAAAAATAAAGTAGAAGAAAGCTCTGTAAAAGTAACAGCAACTATGCGTGTGACTCTGTGGCTGTACAAAGTCCTTATTATATTCAGAAACCTGTCTTACAAATTATGAATAAACTGGAACATTTATCATCAAAAATCTCCTTTGATTCCTTACTACAGAACTCAGTCACACAGGCAAAGAGTTTCTACTGCTTAGTATTTATGAAACAAAAAGTGGACAATTTTCAAACTTACGCATCAAGAAGCTGTTGTGGGCCCTGGAATATTTATAGACTTCTGTAAAATGTCCAGAGATTCATTGTTAAATTAGCTCAAACTTTCATGGAATTTAAGATCTAATCCTAAATGCTTTAAAATCTTTGCTTTTGGGGGAAGTGATATTAAAATATTTGTCTAACAGAAAATGTACATATTCTTGAAGCTTCAAAACTTTAAGTGGCTGTATCATTTTATAAACTGTCCTCTGCCAAAATAAGTTTTCTAACAGTGAAGCCTGAAAAAGGCTGCACAAAAAATAACTACAGTCCATGTTAATTTGACATGTATTATGACAGTAACTGTCACAGCTTTGTTCTGCAATTGCGTACCCAGTAATACAGAAATACAGTATTACTAATAAAAGTTGCCTTTCCCTTGAAGAAAACATATATACATAATGCGTGTCTAAAATTCAGAAAGTTTATACACATTAGAAAGCAGGTGTCAAATACAGATAATTAAACAGAATAATTAGGGTTTTCCAAATTGTCTTTCCTGTGAATTAGAACAGATATTCCAAGCTTTTCAACGTATTATAAGTATAAAATACTTGTAAAGTACCTTGTGAATACATCCTGAGTTATACTCTTCTGGTAAAATTACTTTTAAAAAGGCAAAAAAATATATTTACAATCCAAACAAACTTGTTTCCACAGCTCTTTGTCAACTCAAGAGCTCCTGTAACCAAGACCACTGGGACAAACTGAGACATACCCAGTGTGCTAAAAAGCAATAGTCAAAATACTTAATGTTCCAGTGAAGCAATGCCAGAAACTATGAAGCAATAAAAAGTTTTCCTAAAACAATGCAGTAAAGTTTTGCTTACTGGGGGATAATAATTTCAGGTTGATAAATATGGATATAATGTGGAAAAAATTAAAAGTTGAGATTAATCTGAACTTCATGATGGAGATTATGATCAAATAATGACTACATTATTGATTGCCAGTTTTATCACTAGATAAAAAGACACAAAACTGCTATAATGGATTTATTACATATAACCATTATTCAGAACAGCATCTTCACATTTAAGACAGGACTTGTTTGCTTGGAAACTAAAATGACTTTAAGGAAATAATGAGCTATCCTTTTAAAAAGCTCATAAATTATATATTTCTGTTAAATGATGAAACTCTCCAAATAGTCAAGAACTGAAGCATCCAAATAGAAAACAAAAGCTAGTAAGCACAGACCTATTTCAACATCAAGAAATAAATCCTCCTCCTCATTTATCTAATTTTCAAAGGGGAATTATGACATTAAATACTTGAGGAAAATTTATTAGAGCAATCGCTATTATAAAGTATGATTTGTGATTCATGGAAACTCAAAAGGACCATTTCTTACATTGTCCAAAGATGCCAAAATTAATAGCAGTAATTACTGGACTTTTTACATTATTCACATTCTCAGGAGGATGAAAACGTTCTCTGAGAACTTTTTTGAAGGTCAGTTTTTAAAAGGGCAAAAATCTTAAGCTCTTTTTACCTCTCATTCAAATACAAGTCTTGTTTTCATTAAAACCTCGTAGCCTTGAAGACTTCCACTTTTGCTCACTTTGCAAGATCACCCTTTCTGTCATTCTTAAAATGAAATTATTGATTGATAGAATTGACCTCAAATGGTGTGTACATTTAAACAAACTGGAGGACTATGTGTCACATGGCTGCCTAGGAACTAACAGCTGGTTTAAAATTTGTTAAAGCTAACTTTAAAAAGCACTGTCTACTCTGTATTGCAAATCATTGGCTACAGGGCACCTGGAACACAGGAGCTGCAAAGATGTCGTGATGCTTCACCAAGAGAAACTGCTAATATGGCAATGCAACTCTAGAACTAAAAAAACAAGCAGCGCTTGAAACAAAATTAACTGAAACACTCAAGGAGAAGGCTTCAGGCTGCAAACTGTCAAAGCTATGTCTGTTTGCACTGAAAGCAGTGCTTTAACTACTCTGCTCAATGCTTAGATAAAAACTTCTTGATTGGATGAAATCGCTACACTGAAAGAAACTACAATGTTCAGTGTTCAAGGTTATTTGCTTCTCTAAAGAAGTCACATGAAAACAGTCCCAATTTCTATCAGCTTTACAAACAGAAGAAAAAAAGGTTGATTTCCTTTAATTGAAATGAAAACAAACATTTTCCGCTCATTTCTTTCAAGTTAGCATAACACATTTTTAAACAGCAGACTAATTCCCCAACTACTACTTTGCTTTTTTTTTCCCTCCCACCTTAGACTGGATACAGAAGTCTCCTTGATCTGTAAAGAAAAAAAAGGCCTTCTTGTACTGTAATCAGCACTATCTACTCCACAGTATTTTTCTAGTAGCTTTTGATGGCTTCTTCAGTTAAGATGTTCCATCTCTCAAGAGCATAAATACACATAGTATTGAGCACGCAATGTTTGTTTTATGGCTTCTCCTCTGCTATCTCCTATTTCCTTCTCCCCCTACACAGCTGAAGAAACTCAGCATCAGCTATCCCTCAGCAAACCCTTTAAAGTCTAAAGTTTCTGGGCTGAGAAGAACACTAGTAGAGGCTTCTTCAGGACAGACATCTCTGTAGCACGTACAAAAAAAGTTTAATTCCATTGTCGGCACCTGACATCAACCTGAGAATAATGCAGTACTCTATCCAAGTACTCTATCAAGATTATGCCTAGAAAATCTTCCAACATGTTTCAAGCTTTATATATTTAAGGCTGTTATGCCCTTTAAAAGCATAAGCAAATAAACATTTTTTTAAACGCAGGTTGTGTCCATTTTTCGGCATAAGGAGGAACTTGCTTGAAATATTTAATAAAGATCCAACTGATCTTGGGCCAGGAACAATCTGTTCTGGTGTACTGTGATCTTTCCTCCCTGTCCTCATTAGACATTACAATAAAGTGTTATACAGAATATGTTAAATGTTTGTAATATATACCGGCTATATTCTTCGAGAGACAGCTCCTCAGAAAAGTCAGAAACAGAAGGGGCTAGTCAAGCTGAACCCTTTAGTTCGACAACTTTTATGGGCAGTATTTCATCCTTAGTTTAGGTATGATATTCAAACATACATGCCTCTTTATGACCCACTTAATCTATACTGTATTCCAACTGGAACAACCTGCTCAAGAATAATAATCTATCGGAAACATTCTGTCCTTTTCCTATTGCTGGCAGACTTGAGTTTACCTACTACATACCACACATCTGCATTTACCTTATGATAAACTGTAGAACAGTATATATATAAAAACAATTTTTTAAATTACGAATTGTCCACAAATAGCAGAAAGCACCTCATTCAAGCTCTATCACAAAACATATAAGTAAACATACTATAAATATTCCAGATGAACATGTATGTATGGCAAAAAAATTAATTATGAATTAGATGGTCACTTCTGAAGAATGTAAACAACAAAATACTCAAAACAAAACAAAGAATTTCCGAGGAAAAGTTCTTAAGAGCATGCTGTTAATTGCAAGGATGTAAACATTTTCAGCTTCCTCCTACCTAAGGTAAAGAATGGATGGTATTCTGTTACACAAATAGAAATCTCAAGGAAAAAAACAGCACACAACAAAGTGTGATGGATTCAAGTAACTTAGTGCAGTTTTTTTACTGGCAATCATATCAACCATAATTCTTTCATGTTATTTAGATGTCCTTAAATGCTTGTAAGGAGAGGGAAAAAAAAAAAAAATCTTAAAATGTCTTATCTAGATGCCTGTAACCCGAAACCATAGACAGCTGATCTCATCAATAACAGCTTTTTGCTAACAGCTCTTTTTGCCGTATTAGAAACAGCCAACTTTTTTTTTTTTTTACCTCAGCAAAGTGCTCTTTCACTGAAATCTGTTTTTCAACTACTCTTACGCAGTTGCAAATCTCAAGAACATCTTTAGTTAATTGGTGAAGAGGACAGAATTATGAAAAGACAGCAAAGTTCAGTCTCTGTTGACCTGAATTTGACCAGAATGTCTTGACAACATCTTGGGACACCCATTGTTTTCCCTACTTACAATTTTTTTTTTTTCTTTTCCTAAGAATAGCTCCCCTATATGGTGAAACCTTGACTGATACCCAGTAGTTTCTGTTGAAAAATGACTTGGCAAGAAAAACACATTCTTCCAGTAGCTGAGCCTGACCCAGCAACCATAGAGTATATGATGGTAAGTACATTAGAAATATGACACACAGGCAAAGTGTTTTAAACTTTAGCTCTCCCAAAGAAAGGCAATCACATATAAAGAAGTCTGTTTTCAATATATGTATTTTCTTGAAAGACATCCAGTCCAGTTCTGCACATGTTCCTGGAAAGCTCTCTACACATCAGGGAAAACCAAACAAACTCCCTATCATTCTCTGGTAATGATTGATCTACTCGCCAAAGAGGAAAATAAGCATCTTCAGCAACAATTGGCTTGAAGTCAGCTTGATTTCCAGTAAAAATGAAAACATTCTAAATGCATTAAATATTCCATGCCTGATTGTATGACATATTCAAACAGAAGCACATCAAGTTCCCCTGAAGATTCAGTTCTTTATCAAAAAAGGAGGAATCCACAAAAATACAGTTAGATTTCCGCTATCATATAGTGGTGTTGGTACAGCCTGTTTGGTTCAAAAGCAATTAAGAAACTAAACTAAACTAAACTTTTCATTCATCTGGATGGAGTTTTATGGTTTGTGCTAGCCACTTGCACCAAACAGGTTGAGGAGCAGAAACTAGACAAACAGAGACTGGAGAACAGATCTTCTGCTTCTTCACAGAAAAGGAACAACTAGAAGTAGACTCAGGATACTAACAACCTTGCCCAACAAAATCATGAGGTGTAGAAACAAAATGACAGTCAGCGTAACACATACACCCTTTAATCTGTTAACAGCCTTCAATTACTTTAATGAGGACAATCAGCTGCAAGTTTTAGCATTACCAGAAAATTGCACTGAAGGCAATTTTCTTGCAGATCTTCAGGAGGAGGTGGCGCGCTGTTGCCAGAGGAACAGATCCACGTTGCTTTCCACTGCCCGCTTTTACCTGAGGTACTCTAACCTGGGTCAGAGAGAGGGGGCTGAAGGACAAACTCCTTCACCAACAGCTACCACTACCTGCTTCTTGCTACCATTTTTTGCAGGGCAGAGAATCTGAGTCTAGGAGTCTGTTGGGCCTCTGGCCATTCATCCAACCCTCAGCCTGCACCTTTAATGGAGAGCCAGAGGGAAGAAGGCAGATTCCAGACCAGAGGAATTATCCTAGCAAGGTGCAGCTTGACAGCTCCTGAAATATTTTAAGGTTGCATGATAATATGGCATTTTATAACTGTTAAGTTATCTGAACTTGCAACATAATTAATGACCTTTGTTTGTACACATTTTACACAAGGGAAAATGGAACAAAGCAGGAGATGAAGGTTCTGTGGTAAAATCATTTACTGCATGTTTCTATTTCTAGGCAACTTCACTGTTTGCACAGATCTGCAACTGGAAAAATGGGCAGGTATAGCCCAGCAATGTGCAGAACAACTACGAACAATAATAGTTATACTGTTTAAAATCTAGTTCAGGCACGGTAGGTCATATTGCTTACAAAACATCATGTCTGTCAAAATGCCCAAGTCTTATCACAAAAACCACAGTGCTATAATTTACAATATTCAGACAGAAAGCAATACTGTGAAAAAACCTGGTAAATGCAAAAGCAAATGGAAATATTGAAAAGAGCCAATATCATATCATCACAGAACTCTCCATACACTGATCCAAATGATTATTTGAATCAATGGTGCTTAAATCAGTTTGGAAAGTTCAGAAGCCAAATATATTCCTCAATTCATAACTATAACGGGAACAGTAACTAAATGAGTTGAGTTAGGCCAGCAAACAGTTCTCTGGTTAGAAGCTACATCCAGCCCACACTATTGCAAACTTTGTCTCCAGTAGAATAGTTTCCAATCAACTGATTCTTTACATGCTAGATTCCCCAAAGTTTCTACCTCTGAACATTTAGAAACCACATACAGTTACTGTATTAAATATGTTTTTTTTTTCAATAACCCAACCCTTCCTATAACTTACT
>JAVSBS010006427.1:69594-88776 GCA_033124195.1 Coracias cyanogaster | reverse complement strand
TAGGCCCTTGGCATGATGGAATTTCTTTCGGTAGAAACATCTATGGGAAAAAGCACTTCTCACTCCCTACCACAGCACCACAGTTACAAACTAATTTCAAAGCATGACCATTTTCATTTTTGGAATAAGTTCTTGTTTCTGTAAATGATACAAACATTTAATCTAAAAATAGAAAAATAAATTTTTCCCTCATTAATTACACAATAGTCCATTCTTTTCTATTTCATCCTTTACACAAGCATTATTTTTCTTCACTATTTCTGAATTTATCTCACAAAGATTTGTCACCAGTTTAATGACCTTTTTTACAAATCTCTTCACTCCACTTTCTCTGAATCCATACTCTCTAGGTCAATTATTACAAATCTCTGTGGCTTATACTTCATCAGTTTTGTTGCAGAAACTGATCTGCTGAAATCTTACTCTTGACTGGTGTTCAAGAAACACATTTCCTAGAGCTTTCCCCTTGATTATCCCTGGTGTTGACCTACTTAATAAAAGTAAAATGCTTCCAATGTAATGTTCCTAGACCCTACCCTGATTTGGCTATACAGCCACCTACTTTAAAATTTGAGAGTAATTATTTTCAGCTTTTATCAGACTTCCCACTGAAAATCTCCTTCGGCAATAAATGCATTGGCTTCTCTTAAAATCACAGCCTGTATGCTGACCTGTGGAAGTAAAATATTTTTTTTGTATTTGGAGAAAAGACTTACTTACAGACTGTTTATTCTTTCCCTATTGAGTATATAAGGACAAAAGCAAGGACCACTAATTATTGGGATTTCCTAAGTTGGCTTTGACTTATTAACTATTCTAACTTCTGCAAGTATTAGAGCACCACTATTTCCGTGAGCTTTCACTGTAAATACCTTTAAAACTAAAAGCAGCCTCTAGTCTTTCATTTCCTGCAAAGGTTAAAGCAGTATTAAAATACTTGCTAATGGAATAATTTTTCAGAACAATGCTGGATCACTTTCAAAATATTAAAAAATACACAGACACAAACACTTGTATCAGTAACATTTGTCTCATTGTTAATCACAGAATCACTTAGGTTGGAAAAGATCTTCAAGAATATCAAGTCAAACCATTAACCTAACTCTAAATGGCTTTTAAAAAGCCATTTAATGGAGTAAATAGTTTCCACATTTTTAATAGACTTCTGCCCTAATTAACCAAAATATGCATACAAACTTGTGTCATTGAAGATAAAGCATACTGGAGCCAGAGAGAACTGACATTAATTTATGTTATTTGAATTAATAAGCTTCAATATTATTCCAGTCAGCAAATAATTTCAGTGGTTTTTGTTTATTTGGGTTTTGGTGTCTTTTTTTTTTTTCTGCATTTATTACTTCTGTTCTTTTCCTTTAAAAGATTAATTTTCATCAGAGATAAGAATCAGACTGTCCTTCAATTATACATAGCCTTATTCCTATCTTTCAGGTTTTTTTTAAAGTCAGGAGGATCCAAGGTAAACGGGTTTAAGACAACCATATCTTTAGCATAAAATTCCTGAATTTTAAAAATTTAAATGCTAGAGAATGATGAATGGCATTTCTCATGTCCTAAATAAAGAAGTTAACTTGCCATTGTCTTAAGACTTTTCTGAAATGGAAGTGCAATTAGCAAAGAAAGCAAATGAACATCATTATACCAATTAAATAAAATTACAGGTCTTGTAACCAGAAAGACAATACCAAAATGCCTTTTGCACTCACAATTTGGTCCTTCCTTATAGACATCTTAGAAATGCATAGGTTCTGATTACAATGTTTTACAAGACATTAAAACTAGTAATCTCAGTGTTTCAGGCCTAATTTTACAGAGTAAACAAGAAAAAGATGCCTTCCTGTCTTATCACCTCTCAAGGAGTTTCTCAACTCTGAATAAAGTAGGTACTGAGCTATGAAACAAAACATGCCTTTGCACCTGCATGGCAGCTGTTGAAGGCTGGTTTAGGACTTAACATACTCTCATTCCAGGTACTTCGCAAATGATTTTCACCAGACCGCGCATCTAATTGTTATTAAACCTCAGCACCAAAACATGTCCTGCTGGTATGTGAATTTAGATTTGTGATTATAAGTATCGGTATAATAAATATTGTAATAAGATATGTAAACATTAATTGGATGCACCAGTTTTTCTCTACCCTAGCTTATGTCATAACTGTGTTATCACTTGGACTGTCAAACTTTGTTGTTCTACAGACAGTGACTGTATCATCAAGTAGAGATATTGAACGTATAAAGATATCAACATTTTTAAAGTATTCAGCATTAAACAATTCAGATAAATTACCAATTTTAAACAATTATTCTACACCTCCTACTCCAAAAAAAAATAGATTTATCACTTATTGTTAACTGTATTTCAGAAAGTGAGTGTTCAGAAAAATGACACCTGTTTTACTGCATACCTTTAGGAGGCCTTTTATCTGTGAGGTTTTTCAGTCTAATTCACTGGTGTACCAAGTAAAGCTGTTTCTTTTTTCTACTTTACATGGTGGAAAACTGGAAAATTGCTGTTTATACAACATTTCCCAGACCTTTTCCTTTGTGATATTCTGGCAATTCATTTTTCCCCACTCCTAGTGGGGAAAGTAATCTAACTCGTCTTCAAGCAAACAAAATAGTTCTTCACTTTAAACTTACTCCCTAAGTATATTCCCTACATGTCTAAGCAAGATCATCATTCAAAGTTATCCACATCGTAATGACTTCAAATTCTAAAATGATTCAGGAATAGAGTACCTCTTGAATCTAAGGTAGTGGTTTCACCCATACAATTACTTTGATGGCAGGAAAGAGAGACGGACAAAAATTTGGAAGGCATCTATTCAAAAGAACTTGAAGTACCGGTCTACCGATAAGACTTGGTTTTTGCATAACTCCAGGTGAACTTTTAAGATGCAAGATTATGTTGATAGTTGTAAGGGAAAGTATGCTGTGGCATAAGTTGATGGAGCCAGACTCTTCTTAGAGGTGTCCAGCGACAGGAAAAGAGGCAATGGTCACAAACTGGCAAACAGGAGGTCCAACCTAAACATAAGGAAATACTTCTTTACTGTAAGGGTAACAGAGCACTGGAACAGGCTGCCCAGAGAGGTTGGAACCTCTGTCTCTGAAGACATTCAAAACCTGTCTGGATGTGTTCCTGTGTGATCTACTCCAAGTGATCCTACTCTAGCAGGGTGGTCAGACTAGATGATCTTCAGAGGTCTCTTCTAACCCCTATTACTCTGTGATAAGTAATTTATTATGGTGCTGGGACAGAGCATTATCTATATTTTTTCTAAAATGAGCCATGTGGTAGATTCTTAATGTGAACGCTTTTGTTTCACCAGGCCCTGCAAATGTGCATTTCACCCTGAAAACAATACTAGCCAACTAAGAGGCAAGTATTCACTTAGGTTGTCAGTGTCATTTTACTAAAAAAAGCTTCAATTTCTTTATAATAGGGCTTTTGCAGCTGGGTGGGGAAGGAAAGTAGACAAGAGGAAATGAGTCCAACAATCCCAAATTAAATATAAAGCATTTCAATATCAAAATTAGCACAAAAGAGGTCAAGGTCATGAGTAGAAGATAACTGGATTTATTAATGTCTGACGTAATATTTCCTTTTCATTTGAAACTTGAGAGTCAAGCAGTATACCAGGCAATTTAGAGCATCTCCTATGCAGTTGCCATTTGGAATGTTTTGTTGTAGTCAAACACTACCACCTAAAGAAGCATGGTAAAACAAATGAGGCATCCAATATTGCAACAGCATTACTGACTTTCAAAATGATGAGTTTACTGTTCTGGACAAATAATGAGCCCAAAGTTACCAAGCGTCAGTGCTTAGGATATAAGTTTCAATGTTAAAGCCTGTTAATGACTTGAGCCTCAGGACAAATCTCCGAGATTACACAATCTTCAGAAAAGTGCTATGTATATTTTTTTTCTTTGTCATTTACATTTATTTTTTACTTATTTTAATGTTACTTACATGACAAATTTATACTTATTACATTATCCTTATCAAGCAAGCACACCTTCTTGAATGTTTCGGTTTCAAAGAAAAAGCTGTTTCACCTGTCATTTATTCATTTTCATGATGTATCAAAAGGTGTAAGCAGAACTTTCCCTTAAGTCTCTAGAAGAAGCTTTATGAGAAGAAGCTCTGGAAGATTTACAAGCTTACTCATGAAGGATGGATTTAAACCAGGCCACTCATTTTCTGTTGCAAGAGCACTGATACCATCTATCAATTCACCGTGACAGTACTACATTTAAAATTAGTCCAAACACAGGCTAGATAATTTGGTGTCTGGGGGAAGAACATCTCCATTTCAATACCTTGCTGCCTTTTTTTTTTTTTTTTTTGGTATGCTTGCAGATAATTTGTGGGCAGTGCAACATCATAGTCTCAAATGCCAAACATATCTGTCTGATCTTAGCTTTAATCTGCGTCTTTATATGAGTCAGAATCAGGAGAAGTAGTTGTAGTCCCTCTCCCAGAAAGATCTGCATTGAAGGTTCCCCCTTTCCCATCAGGTACCTTGACATTTTTTGTCACAGCTCAATATAGCTGCATACATCTGCCCTAAACCCGTAGACATGTTTCATGCAATCATATGTGTGGAGACTTCACCCATGAAGGACAACTGCACCTTGTTTAGATGCAAGTCCCCTGTTTGTAGCTGGTTAGTTAGCTTTGATACTGCCATTGTGAACAATAATTATAAAACACTTCGCACAGGGTGTAAAACCTGCAGGGGAACTGCATACACTTCAAACTAGTAAGCCTGCATTAAGTTCCCAGCTGTTATGGTTACACTGCTTTTATAGCTCCCAAATCAGCTTCCTCTGGGGGAAGGCACAACTGCAGTTAGTGCTGAAAAGTAGATCCAAAGACTTTTTGGATCAGCTTTGCTTTTGGCTTTTCACTAAAGGGGGAAGTAAGGACAAGGATCCTTACTAAAGGATCCATACTAAAGCTATCACTGTTAAGTCAGAGTTTAGTTACAATATAGGAACAGACAAGTACGTTAACAGAAGGGAGAGTCCAGTTTGTAGTACCTGGCGTAGGCACTGGACAACGCAACTCCAGAAAATCTGTCTACTAGTACTGAGAGGAAGGTAAATGCCTTCAGAGCTAAGAGTCAATGGGAAATATTTGGAAAAAATGAGAGGCTTAGTATTTTTGGCTGCTTTTAGAAAGTACATTGACACTGGAAGTGGAACAGCTCAGGTATTGAACATAATTCTCGAATGAGCAAAAAGGCTTGTACTTCAACAGTACTAGCTGAGAAAATATGAAGAAACTTTAGCACAGAAAGAATGGTTTCATTCTTTTCCTCACACCAGCTCATAGCACTGATCCAAACTAGCAAATACAACAGTGCAGTAGAAAACTGCTAGGCAGAAATCATTACCTGGAAAATGACACTATTGAACATTGTCTTTTTTGCTAGTGGTACAAAAACATTTCAGTTATTCCTGAATAGCTCTTGGCAGACTAGACCTCTGATTTCATTTTTTCCTTTTTGTCAAGAAAAGCCATAATTGCATACTAAAAGAAAAAAAGAGGGAGCCAGCACCACCACGTTAATTATTCTGAAGTGTGCTAATGAGTTCTGTGTATGCCCAGAATCACTTGTGTCATGTAACGTCTTCTGTCAAATCTGTCATCTGCTTAAGCAAAATGAAATACATTCTGGAAGCGTGTGCCTTGAGAATGAAATCACCAAGAGGTCACTCTCCCTTGTGACTGCTTTCTGAAATAAGATTTACTTCTAGGGTTCTGGAGACCTTGTGATCTTGCGTAGAATTCATTAAGGGAAGGTTTTATAAGACACCTGGCTTTCCTCCTCTCCAAACACTTTTTGGAACATGTATTCCAATAATAAATACAATTCCTAATAGCTGAGAACTACTGGGATATCAATGCAGAATCTCCACAGGATAGAAGACGTCTGTAACTTATTACCCTCCAGAAGGGAGCAATCTAAATTTCTCTCAGGTCACCAGTGCATCTCACAGATCCCAGTAACTTTCTGTTAAAACTTTCACCTTCATGTGAGACAAATTTATTAGCAATTAATTTCTAGCCTCCTTCCTCCCCTCTGATTTCATACACAACTAAAAGCAACTACTAAATTCTTATTTAATGTACTCCTAGAGTACAAGAGGGATGTAAAGAATAGGAACAGGAATTCCTAGTATAGTGATCTAATAGTTTAGCTGAACACACAAGTGCTATCATTCCCTTGGTCACTCTAAAAGTCTCTCTATACTGCTCCAACCATAGCCTTGAGAGGCCCGATCAGAAAGATATACAACTTGAGAAGCTAAAGAAGCGGGAAGAATATTTTAGCCTCAAATCTCTATAGATCAGCCCAGTGGGAGGAAGACTGCTCCCCTCTCCTTTTTGAACTTTTCCCTTAGATGTTGAATTTGTTCAATGTAGAACAACTGCCAAATAAAGCAAAGCTCATTGAGGAAATTGGCAAGGAGGTGACAGTTTAGTTTTGAAAACAAAAAAGATATGTTTGTACGATAAATGACATAACTTTCTTGCATAACCATTTAAAGACTATCAATGTGAAAACAGAAAACCAGCAAAGTTGCATTCAGGCTCAGAGAGCTCCGTATGTCAGTTCTGTTACACCTATACTGGTCTTTTTTTTCTACAGGTGTGCATAAATCTTTTCAGATTTGAAAGAACAGAACACCAGCTAGCATGTTTCTATAGCACGAACAATTCAAACAACAACAACAACAATCATTATTTCCCTTTTTCATACACACAGAAAAACATCAGTTGCTGGAGAAAATGACACTCTGAAGTATTATTTAAGTGAAAATCACAGGGCAGTTGACATAGAATTCCCAACCACATACATCTGTGTATGACTAAGGATATAAAACAAGATCTCATGTGACCTTTCAATCTTAGACACAATGATTAGCCTATAATATTGCAAGTCTGCTCCCAGCTCTCCTGAAGTCTTATTAAAAACACCCTTTCAATACACATTTCTCTCTCCCTAACAGGCAAATTCCTTTGCTGCCAAGAAAAGCAAGCAAGAGAGAACCATATGAAATACCACATATGTCGTACTGCGTGTTAGGAAAACCAAGCGATTAGCTTACAGGCATGCTATCACCAGGTGCAGCCAGCAGCAGAAAATACAATCAGAAAAGGGGCACGTAACAAGCTGATAAAAGCTGCAAGCCCATGTAACCAGCCAGCTTAAGCTGCAGGAAGTAGCTGTAACAAGCCACTGTAGGATAAGCCCGAGCAGGCTACTGCTGCACTAGGCTCATGGCACCTTTTGCTGCTGGTGCAATCCGGCAGTAACGATGCTCTCACTTCTACCCCACCAGCCTGTGTACAAAGCATGGTATTTAATTCATTTTGCTTCATTCTTAAAAATATTGAAAAATCCATTGAAATGGAAGAGTACACTTATTTCATATATCAAGAAACTACAGTGGGATACTGTTCTTTATGTGCTCTAAACAGGTTTGTTTTTCTTTTTTTTAATCACCTCTCCCTCTTCTCTTTTTTCATAGCTCCCAGACCACTCCAAATTCTTCTCCCCCATCCTATTACTTGAGCTCTGGCTGCACTTTCAGGAGTAATTTGTGGTTTAACAGCTTATTCCGACCCATTTTCCACTATTAATAGTTTCTTACAATAGAAGGTACGTCAAGATCCCATAACTGATGTACAAATGGCAGGTTTCTGGTTATGTGGAGAACTATTTATCAAAATCTTTCCCTTTCTCCTCCCGTTTTCTCCCTCCCCCTCTTTCCTTTCTTTCCACCCTAGTACTTCTTCTTACCCTCCCTCATCTACATGCATACAGAAAAAAACTAAACACCAAACCTTTAAAAAAAAAAAAATCATACTCTATCCAGAGACACATTTTGGTTGGCAGTACCTTGATCCAAACTTCAATATATGTTATACTGGTCATGATTAAATATTCTAGTGGAATGTAAAGTAACTGCTTTAGCTCTCAAATGCCGTTTCCTTTTTGTAGAATGGTTGAAGAAAGTACTGGTTTTAAAAATATTTAACCTTATTTTTGTGGATCCAAACCTCATTTAGACAAAAACTGGACAGCGAAAACCAGCAGCACCCAGCGAAAAACTAGGGAAAAAAATCTCTCCTCCTCACTTCACGTTAGCCACTAGCTGAAGTACATTCCAGAGTACCCTGAATGATCATTTTAAAATCTGTTCCAAATACTACATTAGCTGTAGTTTACATTTTTTAAGTAATTAGAAAAAGGTTTTGAAAATGATCATTCCAATTCTTTTTTAATCTTTCCAATTAGAAAAAAATACTTATGAAATAATTTCATAAGAACTGTTTAATGTAAAGTATGGATATAATTAATACTTGGAGCACGGCAGCTAAATTCAACCAATATACTCTCATTTCAAAAATAACTGCAATTATTTTCAAATAATTAAATTAAGTTAAATGAATGTAGCCAGGCCCACAAAGAATGTAGCCAAAAAATGCTTTCTTTCACAGACTAACAATGTAACCTGGCTTGCTTTAGGGCTAAAAAGCAGCATAGGCCTGCCCAGTGACATTAATCTAAAAAGATGCTTATCAGCTGCAGACCCAGCGTAGCAGCAGGTATGGGTGGAAATGAGGAAAGGAAGGAGAGTAACAGTAGAAGAGGACAGGACAGTCCCAGCATCAGTAAGCCAGAGTCTATAATGGCTCATGCACTCTTCAAACAACCCTGAAGTAACTTAGAGGATTTAGTTTACCACTTCTTCTTCAAGCTGTTTTACAATAATTTCTACAATTACTTTAAAAAATTGATATTGCAAACAATGCAGGGAATCTAATAATATTTATATTGACCTCCTCCCTTAATCTTCAGTATCTAATCTTTCTACAGCAATCTGAACCATTAAACATGAAATTGTGTAACAAGCAAAACCACACAACTAACCACAAAAACAATTTGTATGGAAATTCTATGATTTAAAAATCAATTTTCTACAGATAAATCGCTGCAGAAGTCACTAGCTCTTTGGCATCTTCACAAAGATGATCTATCAAAAAACCTTGTGTTATGTATGAAAAAAAACACGTCTCTGTTTTCTGATTCCTTCTTACAACTGCTAGAAACCATGGTATTAAAAAATTCTGATCTGATGGAACCGAGGAATGAAAACCTTAAATGGAAAGTTATTCAAGTTATTTGATTAATTTAGCACATATCAATCCTTAAACAACTTTTAACTATTTTTAGAAACTGAGTCTGATAGCATATCAAACCAACACAAATATGTCATTATATTCAAATGCCTAGAAAACTTAATGAAAGAAAACATAAACATACTAAAATTAGAGATAATATTTAAAACCACAGATTCTGTGTCTGCTGTGAGGTCACCTCCTGCAATGTCACAGTTGCAGCACATGACATCAGATAAACGTACTCACAACGATAACCCCTTCATGAAGATTTCTGTCATGATACTGTCAAACTGCATAGTACAACAATTTCCAGTACTCAGGTTTAATCAAGCTAGACAAAAATGTTGGAGATACTCCAACTGTTTTATGGCTTAGGGCACGAAGGATCCTGAGACACTTCCCAAATGCCGTCAGATGCTACATCTCCCAGACTTGGAATCCTGGCTTCCTTAACACTCTCCTACTGACCCCAGGAAATTCCACTATAGCAACTCTATGTATGGCTCAGTGAAAGAAAAAGGCAGCAGCACATCCAAGCTGCACTCCTTCAAAGATCCATGCATCAATAATGATTTTAAATGAAATATCAGCTTTTCAGAATTTAATTACTGTTTCGGTCAGCAAACTTGCCTGATGGACACATAGAAATGCCTGCTGTTCATGTGTGACAAGACTTAACAGCATAAAGATGACAAATAGCTAACAAAACTCTGTAATACAAAGTAAAATAATCCGAACTTCATACAGCCTACAGACTTTTCCTTTGAAAAGTTTATTTTTAAAATAAATTCAATTAGCTGATGCTTTTCAGAATTTAAAAATTTATTTTTTGTATTTGAAAACTGAGCTTCTTTTTGTTTGGAGCAAGATTATTTAATCATCACCTCAAAAATGTAATAAAAATACTCAACACTAAATTTCACATCAAAGCAGTAACATTGAAAGTGCTGCTTTACTTACAAATGTGTTTTCTTGTTCTCACAATACCAATGACTATGAACAAGTTTCAGTATTTTCTACAGATGATTTACTTGAGTAAAAACTATTCAAAATTATCATAGCAGTAGCGGCTTTACATCCATGAACTTCTACATAAATTCCTGAAATCAGAAGTCAGAAACTAGAAGTAAGAAAACAGATTTTAATTTTAACCTTACAACACTTGTCAAGTTTTTGAAAGAAACCATTTATTACTTGTACATATAAGAGTTTATCTCAAGACTGCCAGACATAAAAGCATTTGTGGTTTATGCATCTAATTTGGAGATATAATTAGAAAATTATCTCACTGTAGTTTTCAGAGAGGAACTGCAGAAGCTCCCAACTCCTGCCTGTTTCCATTTAATATATAAAGAATGCCTATTTCTAACAAGGCATCTCAGAAGTCTTACCTGAGTCTGCTTCATTGCCCGTTCCATTCTGCGAGTACTTCCTTTCTCAAGCTTGGTCCGAAGCAGTAAGGCTGATGTCTGAATGGCCCAGAACTTTGGCTGAGAGAGCAAGCACTGCAGAGAAAAAGAACATTTTTTCACTATTTCATTTTGAATGACACTGAAGACAGTGAAGTCTTTAACAATGTTCTAAAGCACAAATTCTTTTTCCTATTCTGAAAGTCAAACATGTGGTTGTAGTACTTATTTGATGAATTGAAGGCTGTACATATTACTTTAATCTATTTTCAACATCAAAGGCAGCCATCAAAACTATTTTCTCCTTTTCAGCTACTGCAGCACTGTGTGTACGTGTACTCATACGGTGTGTACACCAAACTGCACAAATTAAAACGGCTACTGAGAATGAAAGAAAAATAAAGATTTTGATACTGAGCAGTCTGGCTCATTCTTCTGCACACCTGCAGACTCAATAGTTGTAGGCAGCAGCAGGGATCCTACTCTGAAGGCTGAACAAAACCCGCTCTCTCTTGGTGTCTCCTCATATGTGAGGTGCTCCAGTGCCTGCATTAACAGCACCTCCTCATTAAAAAGGCTGAAATTGCTGAAGAATTGAAAAAAGAATAATTAATTTAGAATTTGTCATGACTTGAGAATAACAGAAATAATTTTTGATGTGTATAGATGTATAGGAAATACGTAATAATCTAGATCAAAAGCTTTCCTAAACACACTGTACCTTATCACTTGGAATGCCTTGCCCTGATGCCAGGTACCTGGCGCCAGCCTCCAACCATTGATTTTTAGGAAAGCCCAAGAGAAGATACATAGCCAATATAACTTTGATATTCCTTAATAATGTGCAAGCTGCCTGGAGTCTTTCCAGCACAGTTTCAGACACAGTATACCATTTTTCTGTTAGATATTCACTTTGAGAAGTGAGTCAGCAGGAAAACTTCCTTGATAATTTTATTGACACTACAAGTATGATCCAGCTTCTTTGAGAAAACAAATTTGTCTATAGATATTTGTAGACTGGAGAAAAAGCCCCAGTGGCTTTATTTTTTCCTCTCAAAGATCTCCCAATGCATTAAAAAGTATACTTTGCTGGTGGTTTGTGTGAAATGCCTGACAAATTTCTGTCATATTGTAATCCATTTTTCTTTTCCCTAGTGTTTTCACAGGAAAGGAAGCATAAAGAAACAAGCTAAAACAAATTCTCTCCAAGCAAAACTACAATGGGAAGAGAGGTGACAGCAAATGAAAGCATAAATGAAAGCAGTATGAATGCATGTACAGCCATCAAATGCTTTAACATCAGCTGATCCTCTCGTGTGACCAACAATTTCTGCACTGATTCTTTTGTGACTATCACCAGTATTACACCAAGTACCCAAAGGCTTCTAGACTGTCCTCAGTGTGCAGAGGATCTGGAACTATTAGTGGAAGGCAATCAAAACGTTCCATGTTCTACATACTTCCAAGTGCCCTTTTACAAATTAATTATAATCAGTATACATTGTAACTGGTCTAAATCCTAGTTCTGAGAGCTCATCTTTCTTGGGTCTCATCATGGGAAGTTCAGTCTGCTGCCTATTTCTGTTTGGTCCTAAGACAAACCCTCCACTGCAGGACACAAGCAAGGCATTCCTAACAGAGGACTCTAGTTTCTGAACTTATGTTTTGGTGGCCGTTCCAGGTGGATGCTAAAAAAACCTTAAGAGATTGTTACAGCAAATACTTGAACAACATTTACTTCAGCTTAAAAACTTCCATTGTTTTACTCATCTGCGGAAGCAATGACAGTTTTATCTTAAATAGCAATCCTGCTTTTTAAAGGTATTCATAAAACAAAATGTAAGGTGTACCTGCTATACAATTAAAGAAGAAAAAAAGAAATTATCTTAACAGTTTTACTGATACAAAAAAGGCATTGCAACTGCATAGGACAATGAGAAGCAGGCCTATTTTTCCATTAAACACTTGTAATTTTGTACTTTTACTGAGCTTAGACCCATGCCAGAACTCAAACGCTCACCTTTTCATTGCCTAATCGTAATGTTTAGAGCACCACCGAGACAAAATAATACATGTATAACGGGCAAAAATGTTTATACTCAATGCTGTAAAAAATCATTTCAGAACATGTATCCATAACTATTAAGCAAGCTTTAATCTTTTACCCAAATCCTCTACATATTACAGATAACAAATATGTCCTTTTAAGTCCCAAAGCTTTATACTTTCACCTGAAGCTAAATCCAAACTCTATTAACAAGACTATAGGTTAAAATAAAACATCTGGAAAAAAAGAAAAGCTAAATCAAGATTAAGCAAGTTTGGTCAACATAGCTGAAACATATTGGGAAGTTTATTGTACTGTATAATAAACAAACAAGGCAGCTAAGAAAATTAACAAAGTGATTCTAAAAAAACCCAGTATTGAGAACCTTCACAAGTCAACTTTGTTCATACTTCAGGGAAAGAACAATAAAATAAAGAAAAATGGAAAATTAGATGGGGTGAGAAGAAAGGAAAAAAAATAAGGTTACACAACATTTTCTGCACTGAATGGAATGTTTTCACATGGGAAAACTCATTTCTCTAATTCTTCCCCACATTTTTTCCTACAAACAAGAACTCTTTATATCATCCTCTCCTATCATATCAAACTGTAAAAAGGACATTACCAAGATATTACACAAACCAGAATATTTAATTCAATATATCATTCTTACATGACATTGGAATGAAAAATCACGATCCTCAAAGTCTTAGTAACAAAGTTGTCCATTATTGTACAATGCCTTTACAATATCCCCATTACTAGGCAAGAACAAAATGACATGTAATACTGTTGTGCTGATTCAGCCATCATCATGGCATGCTGCCATCAGTTGCCTGATCACACAGGCCAACACTGAACTCAGCAACATCCCCTCAGAAGTCTTTCAGACAGTCCTGCCATAGGTTCCTGTGGGCCAAGCTCCTTCACTGCCCAATGTGGTGCAGCAGCACCTGCTGGACACAGCAGACAAAGGTAGCTCCCTCAGTAGCCCCTCACATGGAAGGGCACCACAGAGAGAGCACAGCAAGATGCAACCAGCCTCAACAGAAGCCACCTCCAACAGGAAGCTACTTCAACTAATTGGCTCCTGGTTAAAATAGCCCTGGCCTCACCCAGCACCCCAACCATGACCACTTGGGTGAGGGTGGAGCCATAGAGACGCAGATGGGCCAAGTTCTGCCTCTGGAACATGAAGCCAATAGAAAAAGCAAAACATTCTGCTAGGTTGTGGGTCATTCACAGGTCAAGTCCAACTTGGGGCCCACAGCTCAGGTGCCAGCACTTCAACTGGTGACTTACATATAGCTGTGTCAGCATATCTGGTGTTACCCTCTACCCCAGGCTGCCATTAGGCTTACTGAAGAAATGATTGTCCTGATTGGGGTATTTCCATTACCCTAGTCCTCTCTTCTCAAAGTTGGCATTGTGAAGCCTCAGCATCACTACAAAATCAGACAACGCAATTCTGAAGGTTGACTCAAGCTTAATTCTGCCTTTAGAATCTATAAAATGCTTCCAAATTCTTCATTGTTTTGCAAATACACCAAATGCTGACTTCTCATTCAATTTTTATTTTCTTGGTCTGGCCCAATGACAAAGAACACCTAGCCATGTTCTATGTGAAAATAAAAAGCCAGTTGTGTTCCTTGGCTGAACACAAGACAGAATTAGCGTTTCTTCAAGTCTCTGGTACCTGTCTGAAGAATGTTATAAGGCTTTGTCCCCACATGGGAAAATGACCAGGCTCTGGAATATTTGGTATTCCTGTGCCACCCCACCAAATAATGGCACTCTGGTCCCTAGTGGAAAACATGTAATCATTCCACTGCATATATACCTTTTTCGGGTTCTATTTCATGACCTTTTTCTATAGGTCCAGAAATTCCAGTAAAATGAGCAGGGCTGAGTCACAGTATAGAGCTTTCCCAGATGATGCCCCATCAGTAGCCTTTGGTCATTTGTCTCCTTTCTCCGTACCATCACTTTCTCCCACCAAAGCTTGCTCTCCATGAAACAGAGAAGTAACAATACTTTCTCTTCTTTGAAACATCATTTCAAAATTGCAGGCTACGGGGTGACTTCACTTTTCTCTGCAGATAAAAGCCCCAGTTTGCAATTGTGCTATTGCAGAGGGGCTAATATTTCCCTTTAGCTTTAATTTATTTGGACCTGAGAGCCTAGCATTGCCATTTCCTGATTGAATTAAGCAAGAATGCCTGTAATGAAAAGGTAATGTATTAAATCAAATGTTCTTTTTCCCGTATTATTCACTTTCTCACTAAACTAATACAGCACATTCATTCAATTACAGATTAAGACAATACTATGAGATCATAATATCAATAATTTATTATTTCTGTCTATTCTGGACTGCGTTTTATTTTAAAATTATGTATGTATATATTTAATTTGTAGTTGTTTTGCTCCTCAGCAGAGGCAATTCTACTATATACTGGTTTAGGAGATAAAACCTGTTCAAACTTCCGTAAAGATCAGAGTGTCTTAAGTTGGATTACTACTCTTGCAGACTGTGACCAGATAAACAAAGCCCTTATATAACTTCAGGGCTTTTGTGATCAATTTGCCTGGTGCACAACTCTGGGGACCATGCTGTTTTACCATCTTGATTGCAATGATAAATCCATCATTATGTTCAGTGCGGTGGAAACAGCTCAGAGCCTTGCCATTTGTGGCAAATCTTTTCTATGGCAGGCTCATAGTAAATCAGTCTAACCTGAGCTGACAATGATTGATTCTGAACAAAATGTCATGAACAATCAAATCCTCTGTTTTCTTCTTCTTTTAAAACTGAATAGATTTAACCCCCTAAATCTAACTAAATTCCAAATAAGAGAAAACAGGGAGGGATTGTTTGTTGTTGTTGCTTGTTTTTTTCTCCAATTGATTATTATGAAAAAAAAAGAGGACATTTAGCTCACATTTTAGAAGTCCAAAGTGTGTGGCAAACAATGTGCCTGTTATTTACACTCATTAATCGTTACTATCATTGAGAGTCAGAGAAACACATATTTTAATCTGCATCAGAGTGCATGTGTGGGATGGTGATAGGAAGATTTCTCAGCTCTCTGAGGCAGGTACTGTTTCTTTCCTCCTGCTTGTTTAAGCCCCTCCTACAATGGACCGGTAGTAATGATGGGAGTGTCCAAAATATTTCATAACACAGACGCCACCAATATTGTAATATGGCATTAGAATCATCCGATCAGCCTACAGATTTATCTTGGGTTGTTTTTTGTAGGTTCACAAAAGGTGTTGGAAAGAACCGTCAATCATTAGGGGTGTTATGGGGAACCTAAAGTCTTCCAGAAATCTGTGTTCTTCAAAATCTAACATTTGATCGAACGTAATTGAAACAATTCTTATATTCCATTAACATGAAATGTACAGAAAAGAACAGAAAACTGTTCTAGCCCCAAAGGTAAATGTTCCAAAGTTGGGAATTAATTTTATCAGTTAAAATGGGAGGGGTCTATAGGGTATATTTAGAAAACAATATACTTTCTTTATATCCCTTAAAGCAACATAGTTTGTCTGAAATAGATGCAAAACTTAAAAAAGATATGAACAGTTCTTTCTGCTTTACAATTTATGAGAAAAAAAAATAGTGTTACAGAAAAATAGCTTTGGTTTTGTGCATACTGAATAGAAAATAGAAATGATATAGTCACTGAAATGATTACCTCATTTATTTGTTTATCAAGAATATTGGATGAAAGAAAGTAAAGGAATTGAAATTAAATGAAATGTAAGCATCTTTGAAATCTATTCTTTTTCTAATATACAGAGATCAGACACTTTGGAGAGGCAATCAGCTTCTATGTGAGGTAGAGCAAACAGAAGCATCTTCCAGCTGAGACAAAAGGCTTTGCAGAGCTCATGTGTTTGTGAGGAGATGTGAAAAGAATAGCTTAAATTGACTAACAGATATTTTTATACTGTTTTTGAGAAGTGGGAATCTTTCAAATTAGTATGTGAATATCATGCTTGTGAAACTGAAACACAAGCAGAACTTGCTATAGATGGGGTATTATTCTTTGCACAGCCCTACTAATGCAAGTATCTCTGACCTGAATTAAAATCATTATTCCTATTCACATTTTTAATCAGAATTGCTAGGGGAAAGGTAGTTCTGCTTCACAGAGGATTTAATTATATCATCAGGTTTTGATATTCAAAACTTAGTTTAGTTTTGACTCAGAACGAATCCCAAAAATTCTCAGTGACAGAAATAGTCCAAGGGTTCTTAATACAAAGACAATCCACTCTGAGAGACTGAACCTGGGCTGCAGTTTCTGAAAGCCCTGGGATTTCTGGATTAGAGGCAATCTCCCTGCTTGGCTGCCTCACTGACAAGAAGCTTCATAGTCTGTTCTCTTCAGTGAAACCAACCAATAACCACGTATATGAGTTTTCAAGAAACCAGGGATGTTTAGAAGATGCCTGTCAGGCAAGCTTCTTCTTCTTGATTTCTGAAATTACTACTATTAAATTCAACTCTCTGTGGATTTTTAAGTGAGGAAGCTGGTGCTGAGGACCTACATCCACACTGTACAAAGGGTTTCAAGGAGTTTTATTTGGACTGGCTGTAGTCTGCCTGTGGACTGTATTCTCATTAGTCTGAAGCTGATTCCTGTTTTGTCTAATCCAAAAGGAGACTCATTTCTGATTTCCTTTTCGAGAACCAAAGTATGGTGAATAAACTCCTAATCTGAATTATAATGCTAGGGTAAACATTCCATCTACAAAAGGTTAGATCACAGCTTGTGGTCTCACTGCCTGGGGTTATCCTCCATGAGACAGGCATGGTTGCTGCTCAGTACTGCACCCAATAGCAACTTTCACAATGATGCATAATACTTTAGCAGGTGACAGTGAAGGTTGTGCCTTCACCAGTTACTGTGAAGTAAATTCAAGTCAAAGTCATGTGACACAATCCATGGATCCCCTTACAGAGTCAATTAGTAGGCATTAGTTATTCAGGCTTTTTCACCTTAAATTCCAGCTACAGTGAACTAATCAGAAACATCAGTCATGGAGAATTGAGCAGAACTCTGCGTGGACAAGCTTGAATATAAGGATTTTTTTAATGAGGGACAGTCAGGAAAAGATATAAGGTAAACAAAATCAGTCAATAAACAACAAAGTCAGCAAAAACAGCAGCACACTTTCTGCACTAACAAAACCGCTTGTAAGACCAGGCTTCAGACAAACATATCGTGTGCAAGGTTTGGTAGCATTTATCTGGAAGGATTTTCATAATTTCTTCTGAGATACCTGGTGCCAGCCTCTACAAGTTGCCCAGGGAAGCTGTGGATGCTCCATCACTGGATGTGTTCAAGACCAGGTTGGATGGGGCTTTGAGCAACCTGGTATAGTGGGAAGTGTCCCTGTCTGTGGCAAGGGGATTGGAACTACAGGATTTTTAAGGTCCCTTCCAACCCAAACCATTCCATGATTCTCCCTTCATCTACCCAGCTAGTCACACCATCATAGAAGGCTATCAGATTGGTCAAGCATGATATCCTCTTGGTGTATGCATGTTAACCGCTCCCAATAACCTACGTTTCCTCCACATAGAATCATAGAATCTTAGAAATTTTTAGGCTGGAAGGGACCTTTAGAGGTCATCTAGTCCAACCTCCCTACACAAGTAGGGGCGTCTCTACATAGGTCAGGTTGCTCAGAGTCTCATCAAGCCTGACCTTGAGGGACTCCAGGGATAGGGCCTCCACAACCTCTCTGGGCAGCCCATTCCAGTGAACTATGACACTCATGTTAAGGAATTTTTTTCTAATATCCAGCCTAAATCTATCCTTTCCTACCTTAAAACCATTCCCCCTTGTCCTATCATTACAAACTCTTCTGAATAGATGTTCACCTGCCTTCACATGGGTCCCCTTCAGGTACTGGAAGGTCAGTATAAGGTCCCCCCAGAGGCTTCTCCTCTCCAGGCTGAACAGTTCCAATTCTCTCAGCATGTCTTCATAGGAGAGATGCTCTGTTCCCTTGATCCTTTTAGTGGCCTTCCTCTGGACGTGCTCCAATATGTCCACATCTTTCTTGTGCTGGGGGCTCCAGAACTAGATGCAATACTCCAGGTGTGGTCTCCTGTGCAGAGTAGAGGGGCAGAATCACCTCTCTTGATCTGCTGACCACACTTCTTTTGATGCAGCCCAGGACGTGATTGGACTTCTGGGCTGCCATTGCACATTGGTGGCTCATATCCAGTTTTTCATCCACCAGCACTCCCAAGTCCCTTTCCACAGGACTGCTCTCTAGTATACCCTCTCCCACCCTATGCTGATAATACTGGTTGCCCCGGCCCAGGTTCAGGACCCTGCACTTGGCCTTGTTGAACCTCATGAGGTTCACCTGAGCCTACCTTTCTTGTCTGTGCAGATCCCTCTGGATGGCATCCCATCCCTCTGGCATATCAGCTGCACCACCCAGCTTGGTGTCATCAGCAAACTTGCTGAG
>JAVSBS010006427.1:45999-58801 GCA_033124195.1 Coracias cyanogaster | reverse complement strand
GATATCAGGACTATATGCAGGACTGTATGCAATGGTACATGCTGTCTGAGGACTTGCAATCTTGTTTAGCTTCAAGACAAAGCAAATAACAGAAAAAAAAGGTGAAAGATATAAAATCGGTGCCAATGGAGAGTATTTTCTAACTTGTTCCTTTCAGATTGGCCATGTGGGAGAAGAAATATGTCCTACCCCCCATACTCCCACTTGGTATTCCCTTGGGAACTAGCACAGAAGGCTCTTAAATCCTTTGCCCTGCTTGCTCCACCCCATCTGCAGCCTTGCCTCTCCTCTGACAAGGAGCATTTTTGGAAGAGACAGGGATATAGGTTAACTTATCCTCTGCTGTAGTCCTCAGGAAGACAGTTATTACTTTTCATCTTTCCATATCAGGTACTGCTGCCTGTGGCTACAGACAAGAACCTTGACCTGTCAATACTTTCTTTAGGTTGGTCAACTCTTTTTAAGAATGTATTACTTTAATCTTTTTTTAAATAGTACTTCTTACTCAGCAAAATCCAGGTAAGACTACATATTAAGGTTTCCGTTTCTTTTTTTTCCAGCATCTTTGCTTGTTTGAACTGTTCAGGGAAAACTCAATGTCTGCAGCACTCCGGACCACTAGAAAAAATCCCTCAGGCCTCACAGGCCCTGCACCCTTATGTGAGTGCCCCAGGGTGGTGGGATCTGTCTGTTCCACCTGCCTACTTGCATTTAGGAGCTCACTATGGTATTTTTTCCATCACTATGTTTTTTCCATAGACTGCCAGTGATGTTTCCCATTTATTTGATCTATTGACGGCCTTTAGAACTATACTGCTTTATATACTGCTGCTAGCTGATGCAGCAGAGGTTCTTACTCTAACAGAAATTTTTACCTTTACTTTTGCAATGATAACTTCAGGACAAATATAGATTAAAAATAATTAGCCTTAAAATACCTTAACTATCTTTTGCAGGAAGAGAATGTACAGTAGCAAAAAATACTGGTTCTGAGATCTGGAGCACAACTATAAAAATTATACAGCACAATGGAGCCTTAAAAGCTCCCTTCATATATTCAGTAAAAGGCATAAAATTATCTTCTTGAATGGAACCAATTTAATTTTTTAAATAATTTCAAACCTTTAGGAATAGTCAGTGGAGCAACAAGGATACTTTATCAGTTGCATACAGTTTTTACGTTGTAAAAATAATATTTGTGAATCCGTGCTATAATGATGTTAACTAGTCAAAATCAGCTACCACATTTTTTTTTTTTCTGTAACGAGAACAGCCAAAAAGATTCAGGAAGAATTACATGCCTAAACCAATGATTTATAAGGCTGCCACTGACTTGACTATTAAGCCATGTCAGAACAAAGTATAAAATTTCTATAAAACACCTTCATGAGCTTCAGACTGTAAAAACAGCTGCCTGTAGAATAATGGTGAGGCACAGCAGAGGAAAACCCACACAGTGCCAGAGGGGGCTCTACAGGGAGTGCGTCATACCCAGTTTTCCCCTATTTCGAATGCCAGCATCCATCACAGGAATTCTGCCTACAACAGTCTCTACTATTCAGCAGTCTACCTATCACAATACTTGGTGTTCACAAGTAAGTGTAACCTGTTGAATGCAAGAGGCGTGCCTCAATTACTGTTTGGTGGGCTAAGTGGCTAGGGTTAAAGTCTGGAGATGACAATTTCAGTGAGAGTTCTAGGATTGTCTCAGCAGTTTCTCAGGAAAAAGCATACTGACAAGTCTTGATGTCCATTAAAAAAAAATACTTGATTTCTGATTTCCTCCAGTTCCTGACTTCACCAGTGGAAGTATTCTGTCTCTTTAAAGAGCTACTGTTCCCATTACACACAGTAGGATCACACAGCTGGAGGTCACCAGCAGCCTGGCTTTAAGCCTTGTACAGAAGTTTAGTTTCCAAGAGCAAAATAAAGCTGCAGCAACCTTCATTTCAGAGACCAAAGACACAACGGCCCTCAAAGAAGACTAACTCCTTAAGCAGCAACCAGAAGCAAGGAGGGGAATAGTCAGAAATATGTAAGAAAGAAATTAGGGAAGATGAGAGCAAGAGTGAAAGTCAGATAAACAGGAGGTGAGAGCTGACAAAGCAGGGCTGAGGGGGATATGGCATGGATGAATAAACAAAAAGGGAAGCTGACATAGCCAAAAGTGACTAATACTTAAAAAAAAAAAAATGATTGAGAGACTGCTGGGGAGAATGAAAGAAAATCCTGTTTTGATGGGCAAAAGTGAGCAATGTTCCTAAATCTGACAGCCTTGTGTAGAGAGAAGCTATACTCTGAATATATTTGAGACCAACGGCAACGTCTGGGATATGCTTAGACCTGAAAGGAGTTAAAAGCATGAGCTGTAATGGATTAAGATTCAAACATAACTGTCTAGCACCTGTCCAGTTGCATTATAAACCTAAACAACAGTGGTTATTAAAATAAGAGTGCAAACTGGATGAAGAATGATTGAATAGTTTGGGTAGAAGGGATCTTTAACGGTAATCTAGTCCAACCTCTCTGCAATAAGCAGGGGCATCTTCAAGTAGATCAGGAGGCTGACACTGATCAGCATCCAACCTGACATCAAATGTTTCCAGGGATGGGGCATCTACCACCTCTGAGCAATGTGTGCCAGTGTTTCACACACTTTTTAAAGATTTATTCCTTATATCTAGTCTGAAGAAGCTACAAGACATTTTCCTTGGACAAACAAGAGAGGCAATCTTTTTGGTTGTATACCTCCAAGCTTCATATTTTCCCAATTCTGTTAGAGACTCAAGACACCGATAAATAAACCTTTGCCTACTATCAGTTAAGGAAAAGATACAGAATATACAGACAAATAAATAGACACACTTCAATTCTTACACTGTAAGCTGTATGATGAAAAATATTCCAACTGAATGACCCGCTTGCTTTTTGAATCTTACTACTAACTTATTAAACATCTTCAAACCATGCAAGATGTTCAAAACAAAATTAAAACGACTTTCTAAACATATTTCCTTCCTTTATTCTAAAAGTGAAAGAGTTTCACTGACATATATTAAAAGCAAAGAAAACATACTTAGTTTTAGCCAGTGCTAAAAACCAAACCAGGCATGATAGTAATTTGGGGGAATGTAAATACATATGCCGTTCCTCTCCAAGTGTTAAAATTTTAAAATTAAAACATCTCATTTTACAGCACAGAAAAATCACTCAGTCTATTTATAGAAATCTGTAAAGTTACTTTCTCTCTCACTTTTTGTCTAGACTAGATAGAAGTCATTGTGGAATGTGTTGGCCAACACATTCTGACAATTGTAGTGAATAAAAATCTAGCTGACATAAGACATGAAGTCTTTAAAGAAAAAAAGTCCAAGCTCCAATTTCATTAAGGTAAGACATGCTTAAGGATAATACAAAGCAATACAATTTTCTCAAATACATCAATACACCAACTAATAGTGCAATCATTTTTTTTTCAGTTAAGGCCTCAAATCTCAGCTTTACAGATAGAAAAACATTAAATAGTTTAAATATTTTAAAAACATTTTTGCAAGTTGAAACAAATACAACATGATGCTTTAAAACATTCTATTGGCATTTATTTGAATAGTCTTCATAACTAACAGCTCTACTTGGCATGATTAACGCAGCCAATCCAAATATGTCAAAAGTATTTATGCCATACCATATTATCATATATGCTAAGCATACAAATTATACACAGAAAAAAAGTCTGAATTTTCTCACAGTAACCATGAGACTCATTTTGATATCCACTGCATGAACAGTCCACTAAATGAGCTGACATGGTTTCCATTTCATGATGCAATGAGCTAACCTTCATAAACAGAACATGAAGCTTTCCTGTTCATGTACATGCACAATTGGAAATTAGTTTCCATACAGGTCACAAACACTTCATGCAAATTAACTTCTGAGATTTTCTTGCATTTTTCATTTTTCAAATAATTATTAGAAGTAATACTTTGCTGTGTTTACTAGTTACTTTATCAGTATGTAAGTTATTCCAGTAAAAATGTACTTTCGTAAGGAAAAAAAAAAGTGATAGTGTCTGCTGGCAAGAAAAAATGCTGTCCCCACCCCACCTTTGTCATAATGTACTGTTTAGTACCTGATCAGCACTAGAATTCAGGCATTCTGTAAATACAAGGAAAATAAATGTGCATACCACCTTCATGAAGACATATTTAAACGTTTCACAAAATTAATCTTAATTTCTGGTCAACAGCACTTGAAAATTCTACTTCACTATTTAACCTTGCTGCTTTTAATAAATAACTAGGAAAGGAAATATGGTAGAAATACCAGAATCAGAGCTGTTTAACTTTTGTCCTTTCATAACACAGATGGCACCTATGGAAAATATGTTTTTCCATAATATAGTGAAGCCAGCTAAGTACTTAGACAAGTGCAGCACACTGCAAAACCATGTCGAAGATCATTGCTGAACAGAACACAGCTTACTCAAATGAGGACAGCTAAGCAGGTAAAGGGATATTTGGCTGAATCTAAGCTGTGTTTGGTTAGGAAAATTTTTCAGGAATAGGTAAAAAATCCCAAATCTTTCCTCTTTAGATGTCCTTTCAAAACCCCATGGTTTACAGATTTAAAAGTTGATTAAACATTTTCCCCACAAAAATCTTAAACTGACCATCAATAAATCCCTAGAAGATACCAATTAGAAACCCCTTCCAGTAGCTTGGCTGACTAAAACTTCATGATTAAAAAGAACAAAGGGAAAACAAAGAAAACAAACAAAAAACCTCCCATCGTTGGAGACATTTCATTTTTTCATCCCGAGTTTTAGGGGACTAGAAAAATAAATCTTTGCAGGGTAAAACAGATTTAATTCTTATTGAGTTCATCTTATATTTTTCCCAAAGCAGCTAGAATAGAAGAATAGCTAGAATTGACTACATCTGTTTTTCTTAAAAAAAAAAAAAAAAAAAACAAACAAGAAACAACCAAACAGTTCCATTTTAGTGATGATAAATGAATCAAAGAATATCAGATTTGCACACTTCAGACACCTTGGGGGGAAGGAATAGAACATAGTTCGTGATTGCAATCAAGGACTACAGCATTCTAATCAAACCTATCCTAAATTGTGTAATAAGTCAAAAAAATCTGTTACTTTTTCAATATTTCATCTTTCATATAGACCAGAAAGAATGTTTGTGGTGCTGATAGGAGAAATGTTCTACTTCCAGCCCAAACTACCGATATGATACAAGCAGAGAAAATTAAACTCAGTTGCTTAGAGACACTGGCAAGCTGACCAGCAAGCAAGGATTTAAACACCTTAATTTTTTCAGATGCTACAGAACAAGCAAGATTAGAGTAGTATTTGAAATGTTGGGTTAGCAAAAAACCCAAATGAAGAGACAATATTAAAACTAGGCAAAGGAGATGAGGACAAGACATAGGATAACTAAATAAACAGTAAGAATAATTCTTCTTCACGTACTGTAAAAGCAAAAAAGTAAGTCCACGTTGAAAAAAGGGAGACTTGGATTTACACCTCATTTAGTTCATCTACCTCCTCCCCAGCCAAATGGGCAGATCAGCAGAATACCAATCACAAAAAAGAAAAGTGACTGCTAGTACTGATGACATATGAACTGATCAGAATATTGTCAAAAAGGGAATATTAAGCACTATACAAAGTAGTGAGAACGTCTTATTTCTTTCAGAGGGTACCTCAGACAGCATTTTGTTGAATGGGGGGTTAATTTCATCTTGTTGCAATCTTTCTTGTTGAAGTAAATTGTAATAGTTATAACTGCTGAAGGACACGAGGGGGAAGGGAAGCCTGGGACATGTCAACTGGCTGTCAGAGAGGCTGCTAGAAAAAATAAGTGAGCTGCTGATAGAAAAAGGAGGAGGAGAAGGGGGAGAAGAAAGGCTGCTGTGGGAAAAAATGTTACTATCTGTCATCAAATTTGTCTGTTTAACTTCTCAAACCTTTAGACAAGCAAATAATCTACTAATATTTAAACAGTATTTTCATGTTCTCTTACCACTGTGGTTAGTAAGACCACTAAAATCTATCACTTGAATAATTCTGTACAGATTATAAGAAAGAGCAGACTACTCTAGAAAGGAATGGCTATCCCAACTGTTTTCCTGCTCAGAAAGGCACACAATAAATCAGGAATCATCTCCTGTAAGATATGATGCAAGCAAAGCTGTGGATCCCATGGACTCTAGGAAGAATGTAGACCACAGAGGAGAACAAAGTTGAAAGGGATAAAAGTGTCAATTATGTTGAAATGTGATATTTTGTAACCTAAAACAACTTCAAAAAGACTGTTACTTAATCCCAGTTTTGGAATGGAATGCAAGCTTCCCCCCTGTCCTGCAACACATGTACTACAGCACCCTGTTACTTTACCCTAAAACATCTAAATACATATAACACAACAGCAGCAAACCCAACTGACAACACTAGGTTCACCTCCTATCCACAATACATTGTAAGTGCAAGCACCAGACACTTTGTGAATAAGCTTCCAAGAAATCTGGTTGAGTCTTTGCACATGATACTCCAGCAGAAAGAGGCAGCTTGTCTCTTGCTGTACTCAATCTGATTTCCCAGTAATGTGCGTTGGGCCAGAAAGCATACATGCATTAAATTAGCAGCAAGTGTTTAGATCCTGACATTCCTGGAAAATGATTCAGACTTTCGAATAAAAGTGCTTAGAAGGAAAAAAAAGGAAAGAAAAAAAGAAAAGAATACCTTTGAATACATTTACTGAAAAAAAGTCTTCCTAGTACTCGCTGGGCTTTGCTGAGAGAAAGCCTTTGCAGTGTTATAATCTAGTAACCAACAGAGGCTATTCAAAATGGGCAACACAGCTTAGAAAAGAAGTGAAAGAGACTTTTTATAACGCCAGGAAAGCTACAGCAGTAGAGACACATGGCACTCTTAATGAGCTTTTCAATACTCTTGCTGGTTATAAAACATAAAGAAAACTGCAGCCATTTTCTCAGCAGAGAAAAATGCACTGCTTTTATTTAAGCTATATAAACAACTTCTCTTTAGAAACCAAATTGGTGTGTTAAGTTTTATAGAGATTTTGATAGGAAGGCTTAACATTAAAAATATCATATGCCATTATTTGATTGCTCCCTAGTTCCACATTAATATCACAAATGCCATACTAAATCCGAGAAAAACAAAGCATTCCCATTTCCACCCTCCACTCCCTCCTCCCAAAGCCCCCTTACTACAGTGAAAAGCAGAAAAAAAATTCATATATGCATATATGCACACACACTCTTAATAAAATATGCACCACCATTTTTTGCTGTGATTTTCAAAGGTACCGTATAACATCAGTTTCCATTACACTCAATAAACACCTACCTCTGAAAAAAAAAAAATTAAAAAATTGTACAACCATTCTCAAATTCCTTAGAAAAAATGTCTCTTACAGAATCAGTAGCTCAACACAGTGAAGCATTTCCATCTGGTCCATCCTTGGAATACACAGTATTCCTTGGATTTTGACAGACTCCCTCCACATTCTCCACATCCTTGATCAGACCTTGGTATCCTTCATGGCATTACTGGAACAATTTCAGAATGATCAGCTGAAGATGATGAATAATTCTTAAGTTTTGTATTCTTAGCAAAATAAAAGCTATTAACCTTTTTTCTCCTCCTTAAAAAAGATATCCTCACCTGATCAAGTGTCAACAGACAGAAGAGCTGCCAGAGCTTTCTTCTCCCAGTTTTCACCACTTGATAAAGAAACCAACTGCTCTGCTCTTCATAAATGACAGACGTCTCAGGAGTATAACAAACCAATGCAACTACATATTCCACAGTCCCTTCTCATCTTCTATGGATTCCAAAGGATACAAATATGGGGCTGAGATGTGGGAAGCACAAAGCAAGAGGCTTCTCTTGCACAGTTTCTGGTTGCTCCTTCTCCTCAGTACTCTATAGATTAATACTGTCGCTACCACTCAGAGTTCTTTGATCATAACACACTAATAAGGAAAAAAGTAATATCCTCCCCCACTGGGCTAACTGCTCATCACATTTACCGCAAAGTTCATTTCTCCTGGACAAAGCAAAGGCTGGGACAGATGGAAAGGGTAATGTTAAGGACCAGCTGCAGCTCCTTAATCCTGGATATTTTGTTGGAGTGTCATATCAGACTATGAAACACTGAACTGCCTCCTTGGCACGCAAACTATAAGCTATAGTATAAGCTTACTACAAAGCTGTAAGAACTGGTATTGCAGAGTCTAATCTTATTAGTAGATTTTTTTTTTTAATTCTCTTCTGTAAGAGAAAAAAACACAATACCACCTAGTATTTAAACATTCCCTTATTTCCCTGCACGAACTGCATAACCTTAAAATTAAAACATAAAGGAAGATACACCAGTTTTTACATAGAGCTTTCATATGTTCCCAGAACTCTTTTACATTTCAGAAATACTTTTTATTTTCCTATTCTAAAGTTTATGTTCATATGATGGACATCTTTTATAAAGCTTTAAATATAAGTAAAACAAATTATTTTAAGAAAACATACTGAAATATGTACGTTTATAGAACAGTGTTGTTCATTTTATCTCCTCTTTGGTGTATTGCCTTACCTGTATTACCTATTCAAAACAATGCAAACAGGAAATATTTTTGAAGATTTTAAAACCTTGGTTTTGTTCATTTACAAAAAAGATTATTTTATTTTTCTAAAAAAGTATTCGGGCCACTGATATACAGAGATCAGTGATGTATTTGTGAACTTCTAGAGGGAAACTGCTGCCCAACTCTCCTGCTGACCCAGGAGACTTCACATATGCATTTTTACATTAAAAGCAATGTACTGAAATTAAGGAAGCATATTTAGGCACTGTAAAACTAACTCGGAGATCTGGGAGTAAACTAAGCTACAAAATGTCAATGTGAAAGCAGTACTGAGTTAGTTCTTTGGTTTCTTGCATCATATCCTTCCTACTTCCTATACAGAAAGTTCTGGGGAAAAAAGTTTATTATAAAGAAGAAACCAATAATTCTAACAGAGGAGCACTGGGTTTCACCACTGGTTTAGGGTCCCTCTTTTCCTGTCCTAAAAATGTCTTTTAAATGCAACGTTCAGTTAGCTAAATCAGAAAGTTTCCCAAATATCACATGCATAACTGTGTCTCTAAAGCAGCTTGTGTGGTATTTGATTTCTAAATAAGATCTTAACTTTCTTAGGAGTCCAAGTGCTTACAATAACAGAATTAATTAAAGACTCTGTAACTGTTTCTCTAAACTGCTATGCATGGAAAAAGAATATTTAATTCGCCTTAAAATCAAATGTTTAATTTTGTGTTTATTCTTAAGAACATGAGCTAGATTACTTGTCATGTAAAGATATCAAATCAACAATTTATCTATAAGCAGAAAAAATAATCAAATATATCTAATTTCAGCTACAGATTAATAGCTTAAAAGCTGAAACATTATGCTGATAGGTGAAAAGATTTGATTAGAACACCTCAGGCACTGAAGTCCAAATTACTGTAACAAGAGGAGCTATCTCAGCCAATGAGACTACACACACAGGATCACAGAATAGTAGGGGTTGGAAGGGACCTCTGGAGATCATCTAGTGCAACCACCCCACAAGAACACAGGATTTGATACAGCCCCACACCTTGCTTCAAAAGTTAGCAATACTAAAAGTAATTCTTAGTTTAAAAAGTTAGTACTTCTGGGACAATGGCAACTATTCCCAAGCAGCCTCGGTAAATGAAAAGCAGTGATCTTTTGTAATTGACTGCAGTCACCAAGCAGTAACTAACACTGATATTTTCAGGACTATAAGCTATATCATTTAAAATATACATATCTTACAGATCTAGTAATATTCACCTCTACAGATATAAAAGGGAGCCTAGAAAGCCTGTTTGCCAAACTACACCTATTATGAGGCAAGACCACATCATCTACCTCAGTTCACTTTGATCATCCTTTCCCTGTTATACTACCTGGACCCTAATTCTCTCTGTTCGAGAGAAATAGCAGGCCACATGCATTTGTTTTGCAATGTCCAAAGCAAGAGGATCTCTTGTTGATTCACTGATCTATTAAAAATGCCTTACAATTTCTCAGCTTTCCTAAGATATCTTGAAAGGCCCTCCTTTCTTCAGGAAACAAATTTCAGCAGATATCAGATGAATGCATGACAACCATCTAACCAGCCTGCAGATTTAGGAATCCACATGTAGGCTGAGAAGATGCCTGCTCACACACACACACACACACATAGCAGTTTAAATGATGGTAAAGAAATTACTAGAGCAGCACTGATACAGTGCTCATTTGCCTGTTTAACTAGGTAGTACCAAAGCTTGGTAAATACCTTAAGTACAAGTGATAACATTTGCAGTGCCACTTATTTACTCAGCTAGTGGATACCGTAAGAACCAAGGCTATGTTAACATTCACACAGAACATTTCTACTGCTGGGGAGCACAGTGACAGATTTGCTTGCCTTGATGACTCAGAGCTCAGATGCACATGAGCTCAAACATTTTAACAGGAAATTCTGCGGTGACCATCCACAATTTTAGGCTCAGGTGCAAATCCCATAAAAGATGCTTTTATTGAAAATGTACTATATAAGCCAATGTCTGATTACTGTTTTCAGTTTCCAGGAAAGATTTGGGATGGTAATGTTAAAATTCATACTTACTTTTGTTTGTGTCTTGGGAGCACAGTCAAAGGAGAAAATAATGGTAAGATTGAACTGTGTCCCTGCATCCAGTTAACTTGGAAACATTAAGAAAAAGTTTAAAAGAACACTACTCTGACATTGAAATTTGTTATTTCCTCTATTTTTTAGGCTATCAGCTACTTCAAGTCACCAGTGTCCACAGAACTCTGCACTACTAGAGAGAACAACATTCCTATTTGTTTACCACTATAGACCCTTCTGTTTTGCTACGTAGAGCACAAAGTGACAGGGATGGCCACACATGTCTTTCAGCTAGGTTTCTCTGGACATCCATCCTGATAGCAGCTGCTGATCTTAAAAGCATGAAGCAAGATGTAGCTGACTTAGAAGCTCGGTAAAAAGATAAATGAATGAATGAAAATATAAGCTCCCCACAGTCACTGCAAGAAATATTTAGGGAGCAAGTTAATCTCCTGTGATTTTTGAGGAATCAGCCACTAGATGGCAGAAAAATGCAGTTTAATTTTCTCATCATTATGAAGAACTCATCCAACAGATCTCTTACATCTCAGGTAAGAGGTAATATGATCTCTCAAGCAATGTGAGATAAAAGATGACAGTAAAGCTGATAATCTTTCTTGCCTAGTATATGTGCTACATTGACTTCTTCTCCTCTGCTGTAAAACCCAAAGAGCGTTTAAATGTTTGAAAACTCAAGTATTAAAAGAGATCCCACTCCTAGTTTTCATTATTCTGGAAAGCACAGCATAACAGAAGTAGGGCCGATCTTGTCAAAGATGTTCTGTTATCACACCATCACTCTATTCAATATTAAAAGGATAGAATATGTGGATACATTCTTTCAAGATTCAGGTTGATTTTCCACCCAAGAATTACGTGAAGAAGACTGAAGCAGGGAGTATATAAAAAAAGTCCAGAGAGTTTCACAGGAAATAACGTAACAAAAGCAAAATTCCGAGTTTTCACAGAAAACTCTCAATTTAAATTACATTATTTTAACAACAAAAACGGCAAGGTTCATTTTAATGAAATTATATGCATGTCTTGAAACTTCATACATTTGCATTACTTCTAAAAAAAATTACACTTCAATAGTTTCACTGTTAAAAAAAAGTTTGCAGTACCCAGTTTACCATTTTTGTTTCATTCCTATGACCTTCTCTATGTGTGCATTTCCTTACTTTGCACATATTTACTCTTTCCATAAGCTTTTTTTCCTCCCCTTTAATGGTCATCATTCTTTAATATCCTTAATGGGTACTTCAACTACTACATGAAATCAAAGTGGACAGTCTTATTTTTTCTACATTTCAATTTTTTCCTGTTCCCTATTTCCACCTTTTAAAAAACCCCAAACAAAATACTTCCAAAAGTATGAATGTATCATGAGCAAGTACTATGATCATTGTAGCGACAAACAGAAAACCTGCATAAACCAAACAGGTTTAGAGTGATTCACTCAGCTCCCTCATGCAGATCTTACATATACTGTACTAGCATAGGGATTTTAACAAACATTAGTTTAAAATAAACCTATTTTACATTTACTTATCTACTAAAAAGATTATTATTTTCTTTTTAACAGCTTGAACTTCGTTTTACCATCACAAAAAACCCCAACAAACATCCCTACAGTTAACCTTAGTTAAGGTTAACTGATAAAATTCTAGCTTAACAGAAATCAAAGGAATTTTTGCTGAGATCCTACCTGCAAACTCGTAATAAGAATTTACTTTTTCAGATGGCACTGCTATGGCAAAAGGGAGTCAGAGTGCAAGGCTTGGGTAGGAGAGCAAGCCATCCTTAGTGCACCAAAACTGAAGTCTAACATTGTGAAAGGTAAGCAAAAATCACAATATAACTACTGGCCTTTCCTCAGCTCCTTCCAAATAAACCACTGTTGAAAACCACACAAAACCAGAAAAGATCAAGACAGGAAACAAATTGTGTTTTGTCTTGAGTAAAAACAAACAAATAAAAACTTATACTGAAAAATTACCGAGCTAGAATTTTCAAGGCTTCTTTGGAAGTTACAGAATTGCTTTGCAGCAAATCAGCCACTAAACTGGGAAAAAA
>JAVSBS010006427.1:30519-45899 GCA_033124195.1 Coracias cyanogaster | reverse complement strand
CTTTGGAAGTTACAGAATTGCTTTGCAGCAAATCAGCCACTAAACGGGGAAAAAACATACCTAAGCAGAACAGCCGATAGATAGCCTGAATAAATCTGACAGAATACAGCTGAAATTCCTTTTGAACTCCACTTAACCACCCTTCAAAGAAAAGCACTTTCAACACTAGTGCCATAGGAAGAGTTTGCTGTAACAGTGCATTATAATTTGCATAGCTAATAAAAACTAAAACACATAGAAACGTGTTTTAGTCATGTTTTTAGGTGAAATCAAAGTTTTAGATACCAAGCTCATACTGCATGAGGATGGCTCTAAACTGTGTTAACTTCAGCATCAATTTAACTTCTTGAAATAAGTTAATGAAATGACTGAGTACTAAAACAAATTTGGTTTACAGACAGTTCCATGAATAATGTGATGGATGGTTTACTGCTTAGTACTTAAAATTACATGAAAACATGTTTACTAAGAAGTCCAGTAAGTTACTTACTGAAGTAAAAGCCAGAAGTTCCTCTTCAGTTAATTTGTGTATTGGATTGTTCTTTTGGAAGTCTATACTGTAAAGAAAAAAATAAAATAAACCAATGCTGACTTAATATTTAGAATACCACTATGCAGAGCACGTTCTTCAAACTTGCAGAAATCAAAAGGACATTCTGGAAAATGGTTACAACGATAAATGGCAGTATGGTATATGGTAAAGGCATAGACCTATGAGCAGTCACAGAAAAAAAGAACCATTGAAGGGACCAAGATGTTTTAGTAGTGCCTTTCCAAGGCCTTTCTAAATTGAAACATCTTGCTCAGTTTAAGCTATGGGAATAACAGTTTAAAATCCATCCTCTATTTTTACAGAGATCTGTTTTCAGTTAAAATTCTATGACTAATTGAACACAGATTTGGCAAAGCAAAAACTCATTAATGTTCAAAAAGTGATGAGGAGTAATCTCAAACAAACACCCTCTTTCTAGTCACTCAAGGAACGTGGCCACAGGAGTCCATCTCTCACTAACCAGCACTACCAATGGCTTGGGGTACACAAAGGGGAAAACCATAACAATTCACAGAGATGAAAATTAAGATTATTTTATTCACAGTTGGACATGTTTACAGAAATGATAAAGAAATTTGGTTTATAACTCTACATGGGTAGATACTCTCCTTAGACAACAGCCCACCACCATTTACAAATAGATTACAAGAGCTACTTCCATGTGGCACAAAGAGCAACAAGGCTACAATTCAAGCTCCCGGTGAAAACCAAAGTTATCAAGTGAAAAAATAACCTAAATAAATCATATCACAGAGTATGGATCATCACCAGACCTACATAACTGCTATACAGAATCACAGAATGATTTAGGTTGGAAGGGAGCTTAAAGACCATCTAGTTTCAAGCTCCCTGCCATGGGCACAGACACCTTCCACTAGATCAGGTTGCTCAAAGCCTCACCCCAGCCAGCCTTGAATGCTTTGAGAGATGCTTCAATGCACTCCTTGCACAGACTGTGTTTGTGCCTGGGATTGCCCTGACCCACATGCAGGACCTTGCACTTGGCCTTGTTGAACTTTGTGAGTTTCACACCGGCCTGTGTTTCAAGCCTGTCAAGGTCCCTCTGGATGGCATCCCTTCCCTCCAGCGTGTCGACCGCACCACGCAGCTTGGTGTTGTCAGCAAACTTGCAAAGGGTGCACTCAATCCCACCGTCCATGCTGCTGACAAAGACATTAAACAGCACCAGTCCCAATACTGGCCCACAAGGAATGCCACGTCACTGGTCTCCACTCAGACATTGAGCCATTGAATGCAACCCTTTGAGTGTGACCACCCAGCCAGTTCCTTATCCACCAAGTGGTCCATCCATCAAAATCCATGTCTCTCTAATTTAGAGACAGGGATGTTGTGCAGGACAGTGTTGAATGTTTTGCACAAGTTCAGGTAGATGATGTCAGTTGCTCTTCCCTTTTCCACCGATGCTATAACCCTGTCATAGTAACCTGATCTCCTATGGCAGGTAATTCTTCATTCTTTCAGTCCCTGCCTTTTCCTTCTGTGACTTGGGCAGTGAAATTCATCACACTTCTCCGCAAACTGGGCAGCAGGCTTCATATTATAGGTTAAAGTTGCAAAGACAGTATATTAATTGTGATGATAGATCATAGATAAAAATTATGCTCCCTACATTACCTATCTTACTTTGGAGACAAAACTTTGCCACAATCTGTTTTCTTGCTATTTTGTTGATTTTTCTTTCCACATATCATACAATTACTATTGGAGAAATAACAGTCAACACTTTGATTAAAACCTTGGTACTAGCCACAAGAACAAAGTACAGAAGAGAGGCTGTCTGTTGAAAACTCAATTATATTTGAAAGGTTACAGCCATCAAGAGAGGTTCCTTAGGACTGACAGAAAACAATGTCACTCCTATCTTCAGCAAGAGCAATGAGGATCCAGGTCAGTCTCACCTCATTCCTTGGAAATGATATGAAGCAAATCCTCCTTGAAGCAGTTTCCTAACACATGGAGGGAATGGTCAGTACAGATTCACCAAGGGCAAGTCATGCCTGACCAACTTGGTAAGCAACACAATGAAATGACTGGCTTGGTAGATCTGAGGAGAGCAGTGGACACCATCTACCTGGACTTCAGTAAGGCTTTCAGCACCATCTCCCATAAGATTCTCATAAAGAAGCAGAATAGCAGACAGTGAGGTGGACTGAAAACTGGCTAAAGAGGTAGGCCCAGAGGGTTGTGATCAGCAGTATAACAATAACTAGTGGTGTACGCCAAGGGTCAATAGAGTCCGATATTGTTCAACATCTTTATTAAGAAAGATGGGGCAGAGTGTACTGTCAGGAAGTTTACTGATGGCACAAAATTGGGAGGAGCAGCTGATATAGCAGCAAGTAGTGCTACCATCCAAAGAGATTTCAACAAACTGGAGAAACAGGCTGACAGGACCCTCAGGCAGTTCTGCAAAGGGAAATGCCAAGTCCTGACCTTACCTGAGTAGGGGGTTGGACAACATGATATCCAGCAGTCCCTTCCAACCTCAACCAATGTGTAAAACAAAGGAGAACATGCCAGTAGTTTGCATGCATTTAGATAGAAGAAATTATGCTTGAGTAATGCGATAGCCTTCCATGAAGAAATGACCAGCTTGGTAGACTTTATACTGATTATGGAAAGGCACTTTACATTGTCTTCTGTAACACTGTTGTAGACAAACTGATGAAATACAGACTACGTAAATGCACAGGACGGTGGATTGAAAACTAGATGAACTATCAGTCTCAAATGATGAGCAGCATGGAGTCCAGCTGGAGGCTAGTGACTAGTGGTGTATCCCAGGGATCAAATAATGTTTAACATCTTCATTAATGACCTAATGATGGAACATGATGCAAAGTCTTGCAAGGCCCCTTCCTTCACCAGTATTAGCCAGTGGCAGATCATCTGGCAAGGAGCTTGTCAAAAAAGGACCTGGGGTCCTGGTGAAAACAGCTGAATATGAGCCAGCAATGTGACCTTGCAGTGAAGTCATCAGAACCCTCCTGGGCAACATTAGGAACAGTGCTGCCAGCACATCAAGGGATGTGATCCTTACCCTCTACTAAAAACTGGCGAGACCATACCTAGAGTGGTGTCCCCAGCTCTGAGCTCCTCAGTTCAAGAGACGTGTAGATATCCTGAAGCAAGCTCAGCAAAGGATGATGAAAATGATTAAGGTAGTGAAGTACCCAACATACAAGGAGAGGGTAAGAAAGCTGGGATATTTTAACCTGTAGAACAGAAGGCTCATGAGGATCTTATCAATGTGTATAGATCCCAGTTGGCAGGGAGTAAAACAAGACAGAACCAAACTCTTCTCAGTGGTGCCCAATGAAAGAACAAAAAACAATGGGCACAATCTGAAATCCGGAAAATTCTATTTGAAAAGTAAGCAAAACTTTCATTAATGTGAGGGTGGTAAAGCATTGGAAAGGGTTACCAGGGAGGCTGTGGTAAGACTATACATAAGCTGTGAGAGTTGAAATGAGACAGCACGGAGGAAAGTTTGAGAAATGCAGTAATCTGCAGTTTATTTACAGAGTGACCGAGTATCCCAAATGAAGTAAGAATCTGCTTTTCAGTAAAGACGCTTCCTCTGCTTTCAAGTGCTTACAGTCTAAAATGGTCAAGACATGAAAGGAATTTCTTTTCGTAAATTCTACCAGGGTGTAGCAAGAATGCATTTTGAAACTTTTTTATACAATATTGCTTTTTACTTTTATCTCCCCCAACACTTGCTTATCTGTCAGCTGTGAAAAAAGGCCAGAGTGCCTGATATGTTTTGCTTTTTCCTCCAAAGAAAAGACACAATAAAGTATTACAAAATCATAAGAATCCTAAAAGTAAGCAGCCCTCAAGATAGGAAAAAGAAAAATTTACACCATTCAAGAACTCTTATCTACTTGCATGCCCACAAAAACAAAATAGAATTATTATCTGTGTGGCAGAGTGCCAAGCCTCCTTCCTGGTCTCTTCTACATTCCACCACCGCTAAATGGGGAAAGAGAGGGAAAAAAAAACCAACAAAAAACACAGGAAGGGAAACTTCTCTCAAGAGCACTGCTTCAGGATTTCTAAAATGGCCATGCTTTACAAACTACCAGCACTCAAACTAGAACAGCCTACGAATGAAGATAGATGAAACATTCAGGAAATTAAGGGATGGGAGTAAGTTTGAAACAAATTCTACTCTGCCAACGCGAATGGCATTTGTTTAAAGGACTGCAGCCAAAGACAGCTAGGCTGAGAGACAGAGCAAAAGCATAATTACACCTCCTTTTGAGATTCAATTTCCTAGTTCTACTAGAAGGTAAGATCCCTTTCCCCGCTCTCCTTTTCTAACTCAGGAGATCTATTCTTTAACAGTGCTTCTCTTGATGCTTTCTTACCAAACTTTCCCCAAAATTTCTGAGGGGTGGGGGCGATGATGATGACAACACCCAATTACAAAACCGAAAGTGTGTGCAGTGACTTTTCCAAATGCATTTTTTTTAAAAAAAGCTATCACAAAGTAAGTGGTATATGGGAGCTACTCTCTCAATTTATTAAGATAGCAACATTTAAAGTTGTTACATAAGTTAAATAATAATCTAAAAGCATACTAAGTTTAGAGCTGATGATTACTCACAGCAATATAAGCCAGAGAATAAAACATATCTTTTTAAACTTTATGTTTTTTAAAACTTTACATGCAAGTATGCAAAGCATGTCATCTGTAAGACCTGATATAAACATAAGTAAATTGCTTAACCTGAACTGAAATTATGTAACTGCAGCTCTGTACGGTTCAAGGTTTCATGAGTTTTTTTCACCTCTGATTAATCAACAGACCAGTTTTATCCTGTAACAAGATAAGCACCTAACAAAGCAGATTGGGTGGGTGTGTGTGAGGGCAAAGGCATCACTGACCAGAATATTTTTAAAAAGATTTGCACATTACTGTAGGGAAGATGAGAATCAGAGTAGCTGAAAGCGAGCAGTAGAAGAAAGCTACAACCCTCTGTAACTTTAGATAAGTGTTTATCCAGTCTACTTCTAAAGATCTCCCATGATGAAGGTTCCACACATGCTTCATACAATTGATGCTGATGTTTCCTAACACCTGGCAGCTTACAAGATTTTTGACAAAATTGAAACTTATTTTTCAGCATCCTAAAGGTACATTGATTGAAGCAGAAAAGATTAATCCTCTCTTTATTCAAGACAGATTTGCCACGGCTTTTTGAAGCATATAGATGTAGTTCTTCCAGATCAAAGCAGCATTAAAATAGGTCTCTAATTTCCATTTCTGCCACATCTATGTACAATGCTTTAAGACACATAAGTACAGTAATGCAAACCTTAAAAGATAAAAGAAAACAAAATTGTTTTAATGATTTTCCATACAAAATCAAATAAAATTTAAAACTATATTTTAAATCTGAATACGAATCTGGAATAGAACTGTAGCTTGATTGTAAGTATTTTTAATGACTGTGTCAGCTTCTGTCAGAGTATGCTACAAACATTTCTCTTCTATGCCTGTATTTGTTCTGATTTCAAGGAAAGGTTAAGCAGTTCACTCCAGAGAATTTCAGGAGCTGAAATCAGAGTGGAATTTAGGATCTGTTGCTGTAGGATCTATGATCAGGTACCTTTTCATAACAATATGAAGAGAAGTCACTAATCACCACACCATTCAGTTTTGTAAGGAATTTTCTGTCGGTTCTTGAATCCTGTCTTAGGGAGTTGAATGAAATAGAAGAGGGAAAGAAAACAAAGAGAAATAGACATTTTTTAAACAGATAAAAAAGAGCCTTCCAGTAAGATCTACTCTGTAGCAGAAAAAACATATGTTCTATTAAATCATCAAAAGCTAATTGCCAATAGTTTACAACTTACAACCAATTATTTAATTTGTTTAGTCAGTTCTACATTGGCAGCCTAAAGGATAAGGTGTCCAGTTTAATTAACTAGTTATATAGTTTGGGGCTTAAGCTATAACCTTTGTAACAGTGAAATTAATAGCAATCATTCCAAAGTATTTGTTTTTGCATTATAACTAAGCATTTCTGTTTCAAGAACTGAGTTACAAAGCTGACAAATGTTAAGGAACATTGTCAAAAACTATTAAAAGTAAAACTGTATTCTTCAAATAGCTGGCGTTGTATTACAATGCAGAACACAGAAAGGACCAAAACCTCTGGAATACTAAATAATAACAAAATATAGCTAAAAATATAATTAAAGAGAAAAAAATGTTTAAGGAGCAACTAGCTAGGAGTCAAAACCAGTACTACATCCTTCTTCCAGTACAGCAAGAACAAGAAATTGTGAGTCCATAGGCTGAAATGACAGCCCTGGTATAAAAACCATTGCAGAGAAGCTACATAAATTCATTGTATTAGCATTTATTGTAGAAAAACATAGTAAAATTCCCACAATAAAGCCTTTTTGGGTAAGGCAGAGAATTACAGGAGAGAAGAACCTTTCTGAAATTAAAAAGCTGCAGAAGAGATTACATGCTGGTTTAGGTTCGTGTCTGGTAGGGTTTTGGTAACAGGAGAGGGGGCTACTCGTGTGGCTCCTGTAAGACACTTCCAGAAGCTCCCCCAGCTCCAAGACAGACTCCCCTCTGGCCAAGGCTGAGTCAATTAGCCCCTCTCTGTGATAACATATTCAAGAGGGGAAAAACCTGTTGGGAAGTTCTTTTGTTTTGAGAGAGGAGAGGGACATGGGAAACAACCATGTGGACACCCAGGTCAGTGAGGAAGAAGCAGGGGAGGCACATCAGAGCAGCCATTCCCCTGAGGCCGATGGTGAGATGGCAGGCGGAGCCCCTGCAGCCCTTAGAGATCAATGGTGGAGAAGAATTCTCTCTGTAGCCCAAAGAGGGCCCCATGCAGCAGCAAGGGACTGCTCCCAAAGGCCCAGTCACTCTGGAGGGAAATTCACACTGGAGCAGTCCATTGCTGGGAAGACTGTGGCTCACTAAAGTGAGTTTGGGGATGAAATAGCTGAGACACAAAAAGCAGTGTATAAATCCTCATTTAAAACTCCCTCAGTGCCTGAACACAAGACTGCAGCAAAAATGATGCCAGCCTTTAAAATGTGTATGGTGAGAGTCAGCCACGATATCAGAAAAAATTTCCTGCATTACAAACCTGTTGGGGGCCTTTGGAGAGTTTAACCAGCATGAGGAGATGTATAATCTGGTTGATGAAATCAACTTGGATCTCAGTAAGATTGAGAAGTCCCTCACCATGAAGGACTTTCAAAGAAACTGGGCATTCATAAGACAAGAGGGAACATCTTGGCAAAAAGGTCAGTAACTAATTAAAAGATAGGAAATGTTACGCGACATATAGTTGGCCATTCCAATGGAGACGGTCACCGCTGTCATCCTGCATAAGTTTTGTGCTGAGATCCATGTGGCATAATATTAATAAACTGAAACAGGAGATTGTATACTGAGGTGAGAAAACCTGCTGTTAATAGACAACAAGGAGCTGGCAAAAGACCTTACAGAATAGTGCAAAAGTGTAATAAAAATGCCAAGCAACGCACAATATAAAACACAGTCCTAGATTCACAAAAATGAAGGCAATCTGTCCATTTCTATTCAGGAGCAGCACTGCAGCTATATGAAAACATTAGCTCAGTACTAGGCAGCTGTTAAAAAGGCAAATAAAAATGAATAATTAATTAGGAAAGTAATAGATAATAATGTACTATGGCATACTATATAAAGTATACAAATCAATAACATAAAGCTTACGTAAAATATGGCATAAAGCCTTTTTTTGTCCACTCATGAATAGTACGTTCTGCTCATAGCCTTTTATTTCAAAAGCTGTAATTCACTATTGGAAAAATCTTGGAAAGAGACAGTGAGAACAATTGCTGGTTTGTGATGATGAATAATGATGTTTTACGTCTTATAAACATGTAACAACTTCTACAAAAGAAATGTCTAATTAGGCTAGGACTAACCAAAAAGGGACATTGCAGAGGTTTTCAGAATTGTTAGGAAATAAGAGAGTTAAGTCACTAAATGAAGCTACTGGCAACCAAGACTACCTGGAGGAGGTTTTTTAAACAGCAGACACAAAATATGTAGACAAGATACCTTTGCCAAAGGATGCTACAGAGGCGAGAAATCTATATGGGCTCAATGGAAGATGACAGATGTTTGAGAGATCCATTGAGGGCTGTCATGCAAACAGAGCAGATTAGGCTCCAGAAATCACCGTTTAGAGGCTGGTAAAGCATGAGGGAGAAGAGTGCAACACATGCTTGACCTGTTATTATTCACCCTTAGGTAACTTCTCACAGCCACTCTTGAAGACATAGTGTAACATGAGATGGAGGAAGACGCTGCTGAGTTTTTTTGTTTATGTTTCCTGGCACATTCTGCAAGTGCACACAATGAAAATTCAAGTTCCTCAGGTAACTACTTAAAATTACAGTTAACTAGCATGAGACACATGATGAATAATAGGTCAGACTTTCCGCATATCCATTTTTATGAGTATTTGCTGTATTTCTAGGAAGTTTTACTAGCTGTGTTAATTTTTTGAATGAAAAGAGCCAAATCCAACAAACCGATCACTTTACAAGTGTTTTCAAAGTTTCACAAAGGTATTTCAAGTGACCAATGCTCTTTATGTGAGCATTCTGAATAGCAGGACAGGAAGATCATTTCCCCTGTGGAATCTCTTCACACAGCTGTATGTGCTGGTGCACTGCAACATATTTTGTAGCAATGATTTTAAAAGATCGTAAAGTGACCATGGTGAGATCACTGTATTGTCTGGCACCTGTAATTGGTTTGTTTCAAAAAAATGATAATAATATACACTTACATGATGTGTTAGTAAAGATGGGCCGGAGTGCCAAAAAGTATTTAACAGAAAAAACTTGCATCACCTTTAATGCTGCCCAAGATTTTATTTCATAGCTTTTACTTTCCTTCATAGGACAAGAAGTGTAAGCTCTGGCCTTGCATAGTCAGTTTAACATAACATTTTCTATCTCAATGGCTTGGAACAGAGAATGATGTCTCTTACAAAGACAGATGAAATCAGTTCTTTACCTGTCGCTGCTTTGCTATAAAGTGCAAAGAAGGCTGCTGTCACATATATGTATGTATAAAAATAATCTTAATAAGCACATGATCCATCTTACCTGATTTTAAACATGTAAAATTTAGGCCTAACTAGCTAACTGTCTACCTAACTGTCTATGCTTCCTTCAGAGTCCATGCAAAAATACAGGTAAGTGTAGGGAGTGATTCAAACCCTTGTAAATTAAGTGCCAGAAGTGAAATGAATCACATTCTGCAGGTGCTGATTTCTTCACTGACAGACAGCTAATAGTAGATTCTCAAATTACAAGTAGCTAAATGCTTTCCCGTTTCACCTACCCAAGTTTCCCACAATGTTTCCATTGACAACATGTAGATTGGGATCTATTTTCCAATTACTCAGTTGATTGAAAAGCTCATATTTGCTAATTCTGCTAATGCTACTTAGTGCTTATGCAGCTGTTTCAAGTATGCTTCTGCAGCTCACTGTGTAAACTGCATAATATATTATTATCTAATGTATTACTGTATAGAAGTTAGGCTTCCTGATGCTTTCCTTACCAGCTGAAGACTGGTGCATAGTCTTTGGCTGAGCTGAGGCACCTCCAGTATAATACACTGTTTTGACCTGATTTGATCCTTGAGAGACAGCAAAAGATTAAGAAATAACCAGCCACTGGACACTTCTCTTTGTTTTCTTAAAATTTTCTATAGCCATATATAATTTCTAAAATTGGTGAATCAAGTGATGAGAAAGGATTTTCTTCCCAAGCTACTGATACACAGCTGCTGTTGTCTCTTCTAAGAGTGATCTACTTTGTGGTATTTTAAGTGACAAGGGAAACAATCCTCTCTGTTGCTCAGTATTTTGACTTCTATACTATATTAACATATTTAAATCATACACTGGCCCATTCTTGGTTTTCTAATTTTTTTTTTTTTTAATTAGAACTTTAATATCTTTTTCCACCAGCCTCTGAAAGTTCAGTTCAAGGCTCTACAAGAAGTTTGACACAGTCTTAAGGTTTGACTATACAATAAATTTTATACCATTCTGACTAGTTATTTTCATATAGCATATAAAAAAAGTTCTAGCCAAGTGATGCTTTGGCATTCCTAGGAGTTTCTTTGAATATTTCCTCTAGTTTGCATTACTCCTGCAATGAGACAATCTAAAGACACCTCTAGACAGTTCTTCCTATAAAGGTACTACAAAATCTGGATATAACATTGAAAATTCAGGCTCATGCATGTCATTTACAAGCTGGTTTAAACATGAGATGTTTCTTGGATTTTTGTAAAGGCAGCTGGTAAGAGATATTTCAACACTTCAAAAGATTGTTTATATCCTCTCAAAATTTTATTGGGGAAGAGGAGATGAAAATGTTTGTACTGATATGGTAATAATATGTTGGTTAGCCATTCGATCATTGTAACGTAACCTACTAGAAATGAAACTTACTTTACCCCAGCAAACTTGTATTCAGGTCATTCCACAGGATCCTAAGTCATTGCAAGTAAGTGTTTTCTGAAAGTTGTAACAATTTTCCATTTGTTCTGCTAGCCACAAACGCTTCTGCATGCTGCTGATTTCGAGTTAATGCTACTTAGCTGCAAAAATCTGTTGCAACAAGAAGCATTTCTGTGATCTTTGCTGTAAAACAAATACAGTGAAACGTATAGGGAAAAGTTTGCTCACATTTACTGTTGTTCTTTACCTGCAGGCTGCCTTTTTGTAACAAACTAGGCCACTGTCTAAAACTTCATTTGCATTAGAAAAAAACCAGACACCAGGTGCTAGACCTAAAACAATGTCTAGTTATAACTGCTGTGGAAGCTTAGAGGAATTGTAAAGCCAACTTTTTAATTATAAAATGAGGTATTTACAGAACTGAAATCCTCAAGCAGGAAAGAAAAGCAAGGTATATCCTACAGCTAAGGTCTAAGAATGTGTTGCTTAAAAGCCAATACTAAATGCTTTAACATGTATATGCTTCCTTACAAATTGACATGGCGATAGCTGGTAGAGTCTCAAAGAGCAGGGCCAGCAATCCAAGCCTAAACTCCACTCAGTCACAAGAGTTGAATCCTAAATCGCCTCAGAAGAACAGTTCTTAAAGCTGGCATTCTACTAACATTTCTGCAACATGGCTGGGTATCAAACCTTGTCTCCATCTATGAATGAAATAGTTTCAATGGCTTAACATTATCCCACTCACTAGATGGCATTTACCATTCCTGTGGGGAAGTAACACTGATTTTGTTGTTGGTGGTTGTTTTTAGTTTCTTAAATGAGCTTCTTGCCTTGAGTCCTGTCAAATTCACATACCACTTGAATTATAACGTACATACAGAGATGGCAGTCAAAATGGTTTCTAGGCACTATTCAGAGCATGAAAGTGGTGATTTCAAAGTAACACACTGCGGTCAAGAAACCTACTGCACAGCCAGCTGATGTAAAATGAGAGAAAGCGCAAGCATGCAATAGGTACAGTAAAATTTCCTTCAGAAGGATGAAGTCGGGAGGGATGACATCATCTGAATATAAGACACTGCTGTGTTAAAAAATGAAGTGCTTGCAAAAATGCTTCTCAGGAAGGGGAAGGCTTTGCCTTGAGTCAGTGCAAAAGACTAAAAGTGGCTAGGCCAAGAATACATGTCAACCCACTGTTCGCTCCTTTGTCCTCAAACTGGATCTAAATGCAGCCTTGAAAGGAAGAAAAGTTTAAGATTCGGGGAATAAAGAAAATGCAAAGCCATAGTGCATATTCCGTTCATTAATTCCTGATTATAGTGGATGGGCTAAATGGTTAAAGGGCATAGCTGAAACCACAGACAGGCAACTTCACACTTGACTTCAACTATACAGCCAAGCAAGCATTTGGCCCTTCAAAAAGCTACACTCTGAGAAATGGGCATATGAAAGGAAACAATCTTCTGTTCACTAATGACTTCCATTGCACTCTGTTGGACAAGAAGGGGAAAAATAACTGAAAATTTTGGTAAGGGGGAAGAAAGAGGAGAGAAATACTACAATGTGTGCTACAAAACAAGCAAAAAAGCCCCATACCACAAAGGAATGACTGTCAAATGCTGGGTTGTTAGCCTATGCCATTGAACTGTCTCACTAGCTTTTTGCGAGTCTGTTATTGCTGTCACTCTATCACAAAGTCAGATCTTAAAACATCCATGCGCCCCTGCAGAGGAAGCACCAGTCTGGGATTTGGGAACTAGGATTCACTCATTGTTCAGCTCCTGGCCTCCTTCTGGCTTGGGCAAGATATTTCAGCAGTACTGCAGATTCCATCTTTTTGCAACTCACAGATCAGAAAAGTGCTTTGAGACATATGAATGGTGAATACTGCAAAGTCACCGTTTTTACTCTGACATACTAATATTTCTGAAACAAATCACAAAAAATTGTGTGATAACCATCATTGGCTAAATGACGGTACATCACAGAAAAAGTATTCTTCTATTAGAAAATGAGGAGAGTCATTAGCAGCCAGCTTATGATCCTCAAATCTCAACTTGCTTTTTGCTCTTCTATGCCATTTCTAAAATTCATGTAGTATATAATTTCTGAAAGCCAGGAAAAGGGAAGAAGACCTTAGGTGCAAAACCATGAGGACTTTGTACTATTGCTTGTAACTATATATAACTTGTATAGCAACGGACGGACTGAATTTATACAAGTATTCCCATTGCGCTGAACAACAGGGCAGCATTTTGCTTGACATGATTGATCCCCATAGGAAGCTGACCATGGCAGACTCTGAAATATGTTTTCAAAATCTACCAAAGTGTCATCACCATATGGTAGCTAATGCCACTTAACATTTGAAACAATTTATTTGAGGCACAAAGCTTTTCCAGGATAAAAGAACAATATAGCAATTAATGAAATATTATTGAAATTCTGAAGTGGACACTAATGTTCATTCTAAGATACATGAAAATGCTATCCATGCATAATGCAAATCTTTTAGCCAGATTATACGGTAGGGAAGGAGGAAAAACTCCCATCAACTCACCAATTCATCACTTCATTATGACTGTGATTCATGCAGTATTTTTTAAATTAACTATTAACTTACCATATTCCAAGGATTACAGCAAGCTCTTCTGCGCACAAATCAGGTACATGGTACTTATCAGCATCTGCCAATTTTATCTCATTAAGCAATGTATCATCATTTAAGTCATAATTCTGTTGGAGGAGAAAAACTATTTTAAAATAGAAGCAGCTGCACATACATTTCTGCCTTTAAAATACAAAAAAATATAGACTTGTTCCAAAAAAGATAACGCAAACATCAGAAAATGACACAATGGAAAGTAATTCACCATGATTATGAGAGATTAACTGACTCAGCCAGTAGAAGGAAGTATCATCCACACCACATTTGCTACAAGCTTGTCATGCTGGAGGAAACAGCATTAAGAGCACCTTTAAGGTTATCTGAATATTGATTTTCAACTTAAATAAGGGCTGAAGGGGATTTTCCTTTTCAAACTGTTTCTCACAGTGTTATCAACAATTTCCTGTTCGCAGATGATACAAAATTAAGCACAAGTGTCGATCTGCTTGAGGGCAGGAAGGCTCTGCAGAGGGATCTGGACAGGCTGGAGCGATGGGCTGGGGTCAATTGTATGAGGTTTAACAAAGCCAAGTGCCGGGTGATGCACTTTGGTCACAACAACCCCCCGCAATGCTACAGGCTTGGGGAAGAGTGGCTGGAGAGCTGCCTGGCAGAAAAGGACCTGGGGGTGCTGGTTGACAGCTGGCTGAACATGAGCCAGCAGTGTGCCCAGGTGGACAAGAAGGCCAATGGCATCCTGGCTTGTATCAGAAGTAGTGTGGTGAGCAGGACTAGGGAAGTGATTGTCCCCCTGTACTTGGCACTGGTGAGGACACACCTCGAGTACTGAGTTCAGTTTTGAGCATGTCAATGCAAGAAAGACATTGAGGTGCTGGAGCGGGTCCACAGAAGGGCAACGAAGTGGTGAAGGGCCTGGAGAATAAGCCTTATGAGGAGCAGCTGAGGGAAGTGGGTTTGTTTAGTTTGAAAAGGAGGCTGATGGGAGATCTTGCTCTCTACAACTACCTGAAAGGAGGTTGTAGAGAGGTGAGTGCTGGTCTCTTCTCCTAAGTAACAAATGATAGGACAAGAGGGCACGGCCTCAAGTTGTGCCAAGGGCAGCTTAGGTTGGACATTAGGAAAAATTTATTCACTGAAAGGGTTGTCAGGCACTGGAACAGGCTGCCCAGGAAGTTGTGGAATCATCATCCCTGGATGTTTAAAAGCTGTGTAGATGTGGTGCTTAGGGACATGGTTTAGGAGCAGACTTGGTATAATAGGGTTAAGGTTAGAATCAATGATCTTAAATGTCTTTTCCAACCTAAATAATTCTATGATTCCTATCACTTGAGAATTTTGAGACTAGGCAACATTTTAAAACTTAAATGTATCTTAAAACAATTCTTAGAAATATGTATAATCTAATAGTATGAAAGGAATTTTTACCATTGAAGTGTAACATTTCTCCTGAAGAGTTTCCACAAATAAGGTGGAAGCAAACTGACATGTGAACACATACTGCCGGTACCCAAAATGGTAACTTTTTTTGCAGTGTTCCTGTTAATGTAACTATTGTAGTTGTTCAGTACGTGTTCCAGCATTGTGCTGGTTCAGCCATCATCATTTTACGCTGCCATCAGTTGCCTGATCACACAGGCCAACACTGAACTCAGCA
>JAVSBS010006427.1:10233-30419 GCA_033124195.1 Coracias cyanogaster | reverse complement strand
TTCCAACCATAACGATTCTGTGATTCTGTGATTAGGTATCTATACAGATAGGCTGAAACAGATTCACATTAAATGCTTTCCTAACAGTTTTCAGGCTAGCGACCATGGACCTCTGGGAACGTGTGGATTTCTTTTTAAGTACCAGCAAAGTGCAACTAAGTAAAACGTGCCTTCTGCCAGTACAGTCCAATTCCTTACACAGGGAACTAGTCATCCTCTTCCTTCTTTCTCTCTCTTTTTTGTTTTTTTGTTTGTTTTATGAAGTTTTGCAAATTAAAGAAACACAGACTAAGGAAACCCCATGGAGCCAGCACCTTCAGGTACTTTGTCCTGATAAAGGCAAGGAGTATTCTGAAAAAGTTTACTACTGGACAAGCACTTGTGACTTTCCGTCAAATTTTGTAGGGAAAAAAAGGCTTAAGAAGTATTCAGTTTAACTTTTACAAATAAGTATGCTACCTCAAGTTCACTGTCTGCCATTTAACTTAAAGAAGAAAGTAACAATCTATGGTTGAAAAGTGTAAATTGTTATGTTCATAAAAAAATGTGTGTGTGTTTGGAAACAACACAAGATTCCTTTAGCTGCAAGCAGAAGGAGGCAGCTGTAATATTTCTCCTTCCCTTAAAAAAAAACAAAACAAAAAAACCAACAACAACAAAACAAAAAACCAAAAACCAAAAGCAAAACAAACCACTCCTTAAACCAATCATTGTACTATTGGTTTTTTGTTACCAGTAGTAGTTTTTATAATCTATCAAAACCAGAAAATAGATTTTGAACTGCCTGTTTATTTCCCTGCAGTGTCCTAGTGGTAGCTGTTTCCAACAAATATCTTCCATTGGCAAGGTCAAAATGAGGGTCCATAGAAGAACAAAAAGCAAACAGGAATGCTTCAAAGTGGGTTATCTGCATTCATCATCAGTATTTTATCACTATATAAATGAAATTAGACTGTGATTTGACAAAGAATGTGAAGAAAAGTAAGTTTATTTTATCTTATTTTAAGGGGATAATGAAGATACTCCCCATCTTAAAGGCATATTTAATACCCTCATTTTCTTCTCTTATTACATTAGCATATATAGCGATTATTTAACACTTCCAGAAGAAAGTTACTTTAGAACAGAGCACTATGCCAGTATAAAGATATCACTTTGTTAGATATAACAAACTACAAATCACTTTATAAGACAATTTGTTACAAATTTCCAGCTTCTGGTCTACATAATCTTTAAAAATCTAACCTGTATAAACAGTACTAATTAACTTCACCATGAATATTGATCAACTGAACTGTAGTGGAACTGTATGCTAGAGCTTTAAAGGGTGACTTCCATCCATTTAAAAATAAATTCCTCATTCCCCCTCAAACATAAAAACACCTCTGAATTTTTTGAAACTAATCGAACTATTTTAACATACTACTTCATATCAATAGTCCTTATGAATCATCTCAAGCCTGACATTTTCCCTTCATGGAAACTGACCTGTGAGCAAAGCTTTGCATTTACAATCTCAAATATTTATTTTGAAATGCAAATAGTTTTCCTTCTAGTGCCATTTGAGATAACATCAATTGCTTAGCACCAGAGGGAAGCAGTAGGTGCTCGACCAGAAATCAGCCTAGCTACCAGTCCAATAATCAGTCACATTGCTATACTGGTTTTATTCTTAATCGAATTAAATTACTGGCTGCTTAACTGCAAAATAACTTTGTTCAGTCATCTTGCTAAACAATAACAGGAGGAGAACTTCAAGACTATAGAAGTAAGCACTCCAAAACTTTCCTAGCTTCACACTGTTACTAAACATGTCTGTTGTTCCTTATGAATCTGTACATTTCTGGGATGCCTTGCAGGATATTTTGAAAATCCCTCACCTGTTTTCCTAGCCCCATCATTCTTAGGCACTAGAAATTAATGCATAAACTGCAGAAGATCACATTTGCAAACATACTTTTAGTTGAGTACAGGCACATCTGTCTTGCAGATAGTCCTATGTTGTGCTACCCCGTGTCCCTTAATATTAAGCAAATGACTGTCCCACATCTTTTCCAAAAAGTTTCAGAAATCCTACGTTTGTCCTAGGCACTATACACTTTTCCCTTGCAGAAACCCAAGAAAAGATTCAGAACATTTTCATTTTAAGAAATGAAAACAATTCTTCTCAAACACATACCATTGTTAAGTTTTCTAGTGGCGTTGGAGCCACACTTAGTTCATCATGACGAAGGAGGAATTCATCTGTTCTTTGGACATCTAAAATAAGCTGTGCAACATATTTTTCCTGAAATCGTGTTCTCTTCCCCAAAGCACCTACAGAAAATCAATGTAAGTTGATATTAATGAACACTAAAAACCAGTAATTCCATCATATACTAAAAAGTTTTTCACAAAAATGCAGCATATAAAAAGAGAAACACATGCAGAATTATCCTACGAAATCTAGCAGTAGTTTGAATCTGCTTAATCTGTTAGCAGTGACAACGTATGTAGTTTGCTGCAAGCTATGACATAAAGGGAAACAAACATAGAAATACAGCTAGGAAAGCCACTTTTAGGTAAATTCCCCATGACCCACCATATTGTCTCTCCATCAATTTCCATTAGGTCCCTACTTATTCCCTAGCAATAAACCATAAATAATTGTTTAATCTGCCTGCTAAAACAACATGGAGACATTTAAGCAAATGAAAATCCCATAACATCTTACAGGCCATCATTTTAAATACTTCAGATCTTCATTTGAAGACTTAGCTCTATGAAGAGGGATAACAGATGTGATGTTACCATAACACAGCATGTAAGATACATAAAAATAACATGGGAGAGATTGAAACAGCAAACCAGTGAAGGTTGTCTATGGAATTAATCAATATTCAGAACGGACAATGTGAAATTCCTCTCAGTGTTGTTTCTTCAGTTCCTTATGTGATCCTCAGATAACTTCTACTAGTTTTTAGGGTGACATTTGATATAATATATATAATGTATAAATAGGTAATTATACCAAATTGAGAAGAAAAACATGTCTGTTCTTCCTTGCTTAGCAACCTGTTTTCAAGGTGCCATCAGAAATCACAGAACGGTATCAGAATCCTAACCAGAACCAAAATGTAGCTAAAAATTACTCTAAAATAAAAATCTGGAGACTTCCTTCCTTGTTAATAGTGTGATACAACGCTCAGATAACGTGAACTGTGAAAGTCAAAAAACAGAAACAGAGCACTAAATGTTGACCTACTATTGCTTCTGCAGAACCGATTAAGTTCTTAATTTCATTATCATTTTGAAAATCCAGCAGGACATAAAAATCTTTGAGGTAAGGATGACTGACTGCACATGTGACAAAGGCCTGAGGATGAGGCCATTGTCAGCAAGAATCCTGTGGCACAGGCACTGAAATAGCACAGGCACTGAAATAGCAGTCACCTCCTCCTCTTCCTGCAGGTGGAAAGAGAGCAGTGGGGAAACCAGAAATTAAACTGATTTCTCCTCTTCTGCCAATCATCTATTTTAATGGAAGAGCCCTGTGTTAAGAGTTTATGAAGAAATAAAAAAGGTTCTAAAAATATCATCTTAAAATTGTAAGGCGCACTGCAGAGAAGAGAGAGACACACAATACTGGATAATGACTCATACCAATTTTACACAGTAGCACTCAATGCTCAGTTTTAATGCTTGAAAATCATTATGCTGTAATTTGCTTCCTGTTACGTCTTACTGTTTAAATAGCTAAATAAAACATTTGCAAAGCTATGCTGGTTACTGACAAATTTACTTGCTACCAGCCAGAAACTATGATTTGTTTATGCTCCGAGATGCACACACTCCCCATCCCATGTTCTTAAGCAAAGAATTCCTTGCTATTACAGGGACAAAACAATCATTTTTTTAAAAAAATACATATCACATGTTTAAACTGGGGAAAAAAAATCTGCTTGCTTTATACCACCATAATTTCTCAGAAAAGAGAGGGAATCTACACAAATACTTCCTGTTCATATTAAAAATTCCCAGGGATATTTTACTGGTCATGAAAACACTAAGGAGACAAAAAGCAGATCTCACAGTTCAGCATTATTAATCCTCCAGACTTGTTGATCTTAATTTTTTTTTTTTTTATTACCAACCTTCATTTTAGCAAATTTAGATGCAAGAAGGACCACAGTCTTCTCTTTTACTGGAATTGGTTTTGTGAAGTTATTGATGGTTGTGACTCATTATGAGGGACATGGACATAAGGACACTTTTTAATAAATGATGAATAGAGCAAAGACTTGGATTAATGAGACTTAAGAAAGTACACAAGCCAAAACAAGTATGATTTATTCACACATTTCCAAAATAACTTTGGAAAATGTTGGTTCTAAATTCTCTTTAGAAAGAGCATAAATTTCCATGCCATAATAAAATGTTCAACGAGTATTACAACCATTAAAGAATGTGTCTTGAAATCCCTTCCTAAAAAGGAAATTCCTTCCAAAAGCCTTAAAAATGTCTTTGCTAGAGGTTGAATTTTTACGTTAAAGCGAAGTCTTTTTTGATGATGTAACATTCTTTCCATTTAGCCCAAACATGCATGTCAAATTAATTTGTCTAGAACGCCAGCAATTCCCACATGTTCGGTTCAGTTCATTTGCCTTCAGGTTAGACATCCTTCCTCACTATTCTAATAGATTTATGGAGATAAACTACAGAACTTTTAGGAGTTTCACAACATTTTTCCAAGAGGCTATATTACCACAATCTCTCTCTGGGACTAGCATAACCTTTTGGTAAAGTAATCAAAACCACAAATAATTCCACAGCATCCAAACACCTCTCTCCCCCCTCCAAACAAGAGGGTTTTTCCTAGGTTATATTTAACTAAATTATTCATCCAAAATCTAAAGCATTCCTTTAAAAGGGACAGGGGGAATCCAGCACGTAACTGTAACTTGAGGAATATCAGTGAATAGCCACCTGCAACTTTGACTGTACTTGTTCTTAGTTAATTAAAATTTTAATAACTTGAGTATCATCATAGGCACTGAGGTTTTTAATTTAAAAAGATAAAAATGTAGGTTATTTTAGAACAAAGCTAGCTTGTAGTATCAAGTCAGCAGTACATGCCACACATGGAACACATCACATACAGTACATGTGCATATCAAAAAACAGTAGGATCAACTGAAATGCATGGAATTCCTTCAAACAAGTACATGGAAATTACTCCTGTTTTAAGCACATACCACTGGATACAATAAATTCATAATCATGCAAAAACATTATGTTACAAAATTTTCAAAGATTTTTTCAAAGTAAACCTTTGAAGAAATGAACATGAAGTTCCATTTTTGTGCAGTTTTGTGAGTGTGTGGGTTTTCTGTTTGTTTTCTGCACTTTTTAAAAATTATTAAAATATTAAACTGACTTAGCATATAAGCAAGGGTAGCTGCAGCTCCAATCTAAATATATAAGAACCGCTAGTGGTCTATAGGTAAGGAAGTTGCAAGTTTCTGTTCCTTAGTGCGTTCCATTAATAAGTCTACAGAAAACAATCTATAAATGCTTTTGTATCTCTACTCAGGCACAATCAAAAGTTATCACACAGAAAAAGTGTGCAGTTTATGTCATTCTGATGACCTAGCAGGACAAGCTAGACCAAAGAGTCCCATATCTATACATGTAATTTTAAATGAAGTTGCAAGTGCAGCCATTTGATCCACCTGGCTCTAAAGAATAGGTTCTGAAATGATAATTATAAAATCTCCATAGTGATTGAATGTTTGATATTTCTGCTTATCAGAAATCTGACTTTTCTACACATTTCCTGTGATAACAACAGTCCTGGAATTGATTTTTAAATGCTATTTACATGGAGTAGATCTAACCTAGTGGCATAAAAGGTGAAAGACTGCATCAAATCATCATACAGACTTCTCTTTGTCTCCAAACAAGATTTTTCAAAATAAAGTCATTTTTCACTTGGATACAGAAAAAAAAACAACAAGCTGTACGTTAGTTTGGTTCAACCAATTATCCCCATAGGCTGTACAAGCTAAACTTACCTGTAAGATTAATTTGCAATTTTGTTATATCTTTAGCCGTATTGAAACATTGTTTAGCTTTTTTATACTCATAGTAATACAAAAACGTATAGGCACACTCTAGATGGAACTGAACTGCTAAGCGCCAGCTTTCACCACCTGGGAACAAAGCTTCTGCTTCTGTCACTGCAAATTAAGAAAAAGAAAAGCTATCATGATGTAGTCCAGGAGAATTACATTTTAAAAATACATTTAAAATACCAAGAGAGAAAATCTGTTATGCTTAAAGCAAAATTGCTGTTCTTTAGTCCAACATTTAAAAATCCATAAGCAATGTATAAAAGATACGCACTATCTAAAGCATTTTTCAAGTTCTATATCACAGGATTACTACTAGAACAAATAAGAGTTTAATCTTTGCTTATTTTTTATAGCAAAGCTGAATTGGGATATATTATTTTTGCAGGAAATAAACAACTATGATTTTACCAGCAGATTGAACATTGAATGGGGACTTAGGATGCTTAAGGAAGGGCGTGGTTGGTTGGGTTTTTTGTTTGGTTTTGAGGTTTTTGTTTTGTTGGGTTTTTTTTGTAACTGATTTGCTGAGTGATAAAGATAAAGTTCTCCATCTGAACAGGAGAAAATACCTTTGTGAATAAATTTTACATCTTTAGGAAAGACCTGATTTTTTTCATGCAGCGTAGAAGCACTTGTATTTCTTATACATTTAAATTCTATCAAAATACAGTAAATAACAAAAGAATATTCTTGCATAGTAAAATTCAGACCATTAAGTTGAAAACAATTCATGTAAATTATTCTTAAATGGAAAGGTTTTTTTGCTTTGGGCTTTATTTTGCCAGATAATATTTACATAACAGCCCACATCATCACAGTACCTAAAAAGACTGATACACAAGATTAACATGGATGCTGTGTTACTTAATGGATGCTTAATATTTAAAATACGCTTTATTAAGAGAAGTAAAAAGTCTTACTATATGGAAAAGCTAATCTTATCAAGGATTTTTTAAACATCTTTCTCCGACTTTTTATTTTAGAGATTGGCAGTCAACTCTAGCTTGAACAGATTTTATAGTTTAAACCTCCTAGGGTTGGTTTTTTTTTTTTGAGTACTTGTTAATCCTTAAAATCTTCCAATTAATATAGAAAGCTGCTAAGTCTGAACATATTTTTACACAGCTCTTAATTCATTAAACAAGGATTTGCATTGATAAATACTGGCTAGTAACAACTTTTTTCAAAGTCTGAATTTAGAGATTTTTGTTTAATAAAAGGAAAAAGGAAATTGGCAATTTAAAAATATTTCAATGGTCTTCAACTAAAGTGGGATAGAGAATGCAAAAGGTTACAACTTAATCCTTAAAAAAAAAAAATCCCTCAAGAAAGTACAACTATTTAAAAGTAAAGTCTGTGCTATTAAATCCCTGGTTTTAACACAAAACCAACTTCACACACATTACTTCAAAACTGAAAAAGTTAGCTGAATGTTAACCTCATTTAAGTAATGTATACTCTTCATTAAGAAACGATCTGAGGTCTTAATGCTTTTCTCCATCTTTACCATTAAACACATTCTCTTTTTAATAAAGAGAATAATGCCCACGGGAGTGTAAATCACTTGCCTTTCTAACAAAAGCTTTGTTTTCTGTAAAAAGATTTTTAAAAAAAAGAGTAAATTATTTGGGACATCTGCCATCTCTACCTGCTTTTCACACTCCATACATACATAATGACACTCTGATGGTTTCCCAAAGGAAAAAAAAAAATTAAGAGCAATGTATTTTAAATAAAAAACAATTTCTTCTCAATTTGAAGGTCTTTTTCCCTAGTAATTAAGATAAAGTTTTTTAGTCAAGAGGAGAAGCAAGTTGGTTTTTCAATCGCTAATCAAAGAATATTTAGAAAGTTTATTAAGTATTTGTTTTATGGAATATGAAGCTACTTCTTTGAAATACCAGGTGGCTTTAATTGGAAACTAAAACTGTTAGAGGCAGCAAGCCGCAAAACCTGCTTGGAAAAACTCACTACAGACTCAAGTGTATTTTACATCACCTTCTCTGAACATCATATCCAGGAGTCTCAGAACAGGTCACTGAAAACAGGCATCTTAGTACTAATTTAGTATCTGTGCATATGCAGCAGCATCCTCTACACAGATCAGGGCTGCGCAAACTACTATATCTCTACCCCGTATTATCTAGTCAATGAATTTTCATTAATTTTATGGTTACTTCTTTTCCAGTTCTTTTTCCAAATTTTTAGGTATTTCCAAGAAGAATCAGTCACATAACTGTGCTGCAAATTTCTCTACTACAGATTTTATCTAATTAATAGAACCCCAAAGTGTTTTCACATGGTCTGCATTCCCCAAAGTTAACATAACAAAACTATTCTGTCAAATACGAATTGCAGCACTTGAATAGAAGTGCAAAACCACTGGTATCTAAGTATCTTTGATACTGGGTATCTATGGAATACATACTCAGAACAACAACAAAAAATATCTAAAAAGGAGCAAAAAACTATTTACAGTTTCTAAGCCTTTTTTTCTCCTTAACATTATTTGAATTAAACACAACAGCACCACTTACTTCGTAATATAGAATGTATAGATATTTCTGGGCAAATATTTAGAAAATATGCATTCTACAAGTACTGTAGAACCTAGCACACAAATATTCAAGCTTTACTACATTAGAACTAAGCAACAACAATTTTGTCTCAAAACACTTACCCTTAACTATCAAACTAAGCAAAATAACCAACTCTCTCTGGAACAGTTAAGCACCTCTGTGCTACTCTGTTTTTAAAATGGCTCTAAGAAGTAGGTGTGAAATTAGCTTTTACAACATATCTTCGAATTCACATTTTAAGGAATTTTTCTATACAAGTATTTAAACAGGCTAAAATTCTAAGATTAACCCACTAGATTGACAACACTCATTTCTGAAGTAAAACTCACTTTTATAATTTAATTTGGAAATTAAGATGCAACATGGATTTCATTTGTTGCACCTCCTAAAGTGCAACCCCCATCTCAAGTCCTTAGCCTATAAATTGGGGTTGGATTAGATGACCTTTAAAGGTCCCTTCCAACTCACAACCATTCTATGATTCTATGAAATTAATATGCCAACAAATCTATCATGCTGTTCTTAAACTACACCTGTCAATTACTTTCTAATACGTGCATCAAATCAGCAACACTTCCAACATTTCAAGAATTGGAAATTTTAAAGTTATAGACCAAAGAATAAGTAGACTTTAATCTTAAAATTCCCATACCTGTGCGAGATAACTGTAGAGGTTAGTTCAAATTTATCTAATCTATTAAATCTATCTTATGTATTTAAAAAAATTAATTTAAAAATCATAGTTTATATCAATTGCAACAAAACTCTTCCACCTCAGTCCTTTTAGCACCTAGTAAGAGCATTAAGTCAGTGTCTTAACTGCAGAGGACCCAGTAAAATCCTCAATTTCATTACTGTACTAACATCTATGTTACCTATTTGGAGGTTCTTCAAGGGCCAAAATCCACTTCATATTTTACATAAAATTTGCATGGCCTGAACCTACATATGGTTCAGATCAAAAAATCACCACTAAGGTGTGGTAGGAGAAGGGAGACTTGAAACTTTGGCATTTAAGACTGCCACTTTTGTCAAAATAAAACATGCATGACAACTCACCTCTAAATGCAGTAAAAAAATTTCTTAAATGTAATTGGTTGGAAATTTCAGGTTTGTGAAATTAAATGAGAATCTTTAGCTAACTAACTGCTGATGGGTAAGTGAACATAAAAGCTTCGCTCCTTTTTTCAGTTCTATCAGTTGCTGTAGCACACTATATTAACAACCTGTACACGAGTTTATTTCTCTTAGAAAAAAAATCCAAGCAATGTGATTACATTTGACGTTTTATCTTTCTACATTATGCTCTTGCAAACATCAGTATATACTACATAATTTAGTTTTGATTTATCTCCCCCATGAAGATATATAAGAGTAAGGACATTCCCTTTTCAAACACAAATGAGCTTAGTTAAATACGGAATGGGTTCAAGCGAGCTTGTGGTAAGTTAATAGTGCTGAGTTTGGGGGGAAGAAAAACCTTTGTCTTATAATCACGTATTCCCATTTTCATCTTAGAGACCAGAAAATAGCATGTGCCATATAAGTCCCTGTTGATTTAAGTGAACTCTGTTCCCCCTCTACTTTTTTATTTATATGAGCGTCTGATAAACGTTATGTTGTGAGAGTCGTGCCTACAAATTTCAATCCCCCATAATATCTTACAATGGATGCTGTAGGCCAACGAACTAAGTAATTAGAAACATACTTTGTTTTATACAGGTCTGGGCAAGGGTAAATAGCTCAGGTGATCTCTCCTCTAATAACTGCTGGTGAATATTCACACATCTTAGAGTCCACCAAGATAATGTCTGAAAGAAAATACAGATACTTCAAGTCAATAACAAGTATAGGTCCTTTTTTAAAAAAGAAAACAAAGATAAGTGGCTTTAAAATATAGATCTTGTAATCTATCCAATTCTAATTTCTAAAAAGTGTCAAAATGTCCAAATAGCTACTTTATACTTTATATTTTTATATAAAAAGTGAGTACTAACCTAGCATAAAGATAAACATATTCAAGCAGCTCTACAGTGCTCTAGGTTTTATGAGCTTTTCTTCCATTAATTTCTCTAGCTGCTCTTTAAACCCTGCAGACCTTTAGGACTACAACCTGGTAAGAATCTCTGAACAGAAGATTAAAAAAATAATTCTGTGTGCTTATTCTGGAGCAGCCACTTAGTACTTTGATTTCATATCTCCCAATTCTTGTAATTGAAAAAAAGACCAATAAAACCCACAAACAACCCCAATGTTTTCTACTTATCTTCTTTTCTGTCACATTTGTATTATTAAACAGCCATGATCGCAGTCTTCAGTAATCTTTCCAGCCTAAAATGTCCTAGACTTTCAAGTTACTTTATGTACAGAAGCCGTTCAGTATATCTGATTACCCAGTGTTGCCTTTCTATGCACTTAACTTTTTAAAATTTCTTCAGGTGAGGATAGAAAGGAGACTGAGAGAGGTGAAAGAGGATGAGAACTACTCATGAGAACACTAAGTAATTGTTCTACAGCAGAGATGAATCACAGTTCAGAAAATACCTGATTTCAGAACGCTTTGCACAGGTTTCCCAACATATCTTTTCCCTCTCTAGCTGCACCGGGTGGAAAGCTAACTGATAATATACTATTTTAGACTCAGAATTATACTTGAGATTATTGTCTGTGAATGCAGGGCACACCTCTATGCAGGCTCTAATGACTACTGGTTATTCTGCTACTGTTACCACGCCAGTCAATTTTTATGAAACACATGTTGGATTTGTTCCGATAAGCACCTATCTCCTGAACTTTTTATATGGGTATGCTTACATGAGATCGACCTAAAAGCTCTACAGTATTCAAGTACAAACATCTAAACCATTCACATGTACTTGACTGTAACATCCCTAGAAAATAATAAAAAAGAATAATAGCATCTATTTCAAAAAGTAACGAAAGATGAGTTTTGATACCAAGTTGAACAGAGTAAAAGCACACAAACAAGACTTTGCAAAAATGTCAAATCCTAGCATTTCATCACTTATTTAGAAACCTAAAGGCAATCTAAATAAGAAGTTTCAAATTACCTGAGTTTAGCTTTAAATAACGAAGTATCCATTTTCGCACATAACTGAGTATCCAGCTTAATGATACAGTTTCCCAAGGCCTGATTCTTGCCACTCAGAAATGTTAGAATCAGACAGCACGTACTTATAATGTTTCAGTTAAGCCAACTGAGCTCTGTACAATATTATATCAGCAATATGAGTTTTTTGGGAGCCAAGTTAAGAACTTTTTGATGCTTTTGGAGAATTTAATCTTCCACGAACAATAGCATGTTTGAATAAATCAGGGCTTTATTAATGCTTTAGATAACATACTCTGGAGTACTTCACTGTGTTTTGCACCTATTTGCACTAATCTTAAAGATGCAAAAGTATTAAGAGACTTCATTTGAATCAAGTTGAAATGAGAAAGAACGTCAAGCTCTAATTGCTACATTGACCTGTGGATCAAAGTAGTTTTTATCAGCTTTTGCCTTTGAACTACTATCCAAGCTTGATGTAGACACAAGTAATTGAACCTTCACTGGGTAGAAGGCGGCCCCCCATTATGCCAGTCTGAGGGGAGGCAGCAAGGGAATTCTCTACACCAGGTATATTTTCTGCCTCCCTGACTGACCCAATTGCTGAAATTCAACAGCACTCATCTGTGAATAACAGGGAAACCAATGGAAGAGCTTGGCTTCCAGAAATGCAGTACAGCCAACATCTCCCACACAGCTTAATTCATTGCTCATACAAAGACCCAGCTGGGAATGGATGTTGTCAGCCAAGCATAAAGCAGGACCATGTGGCATTTTGATCTCCAGCCAAATTCTGTTCAATGGGAATGCAATAAAGAGAAATTGCTGCTGTTAAAAGTCCCCCAGTTCCAGAGAGTCCTACTACCAACCAGCCCGCTGCTAAACTACAAAGGACATAGAGATAAAAAAACCCTCTCAAGAAGAGGTTCATCATATGTTCTTGCTTTTAATGTACAAGCATAACAGAGAATTAAGGTAGCTTCCACATGGATCCTGGCAGAAGAGGTAGAGGACAGCAACAATCAAAAGAGAGTACTTTCTTGGCATCTAGAACTCATGGCTTATAATTCATACAGTAATGGTTAACAGTATCCCAAAGCTTTGTTAAATAGGATGCATGCTGCATTACAGGGCATTCACCCCTGCCCCTCCTCAAATAAGGTCCTAAAGTATGTGTCTTCCTTCTATTAAATTTTCTAATTCTTCTAGATAATGAAGGCATCCTCTCTTCCCTTCTGGGGAAGACAGTGAGAAAATAGCTGATCTTTAAGAAAAAGATACCTGCGTTTAATTGTAATGACTGGTTACACTGTTTATTAGAGGGAAAAACCTCAGAGCTGCAGAAAAAGAAATGGAAGTTATACTGATTCAATGAGCTATGAAAAAAAAGAATGAGAGGACCAATCAATGAGTAGCTGGCAGTCATACTCGTTAGTCACATATTTCTTACCTGAAGAGATGCAAGTTTGTGTCTTGAATTCACAAGGATTATCCTGGCTATAAGCAGCAAAATAGGATAAGAAGTCAAGGTATAGATTGATTCACCATCTAGAACCAGCATCTTCAGAATAGCTGCATGCAGCATTTTTGGCTGAAAGAATGAAAAAAGGTGACAGGTTTCAGGAAACGTAAGTAACTTTATAAACAAATAATGTAATATAGAATCAGCAAAAGTAATTCTTCATGCATTTAAGGAAAAAGTCTGCTCAAAACATGAAAAAATAATAATAATAATTAAAAAAAATCACTGTCTCTTGAAGTCTCAAATTTTTACCAAGTCATGGTGAATTCTGCTTTGTTTTTCACTGTCCTGATACAGCATATCAATACAATCAAAAAGACTCTGATTTCCTCCCATGTGAAATGCCCATGTCCAGTCAACACTATCCCCAAACACATTTCAGTAACGTAATCCTTCCCACGATCTAAGGAGAAAAGCTTTGGTAAATCCATGCCATTCAATTTGTACTCACAGAAATAAAATAACTTGTTAATTAAATTAATCCTACAGCACTCAAATATGCTAGATATTCCTGCAGTGCTGTCAATATGTGCTATCACCTTCTTTCCCCAGAGGGAGCTTCCTGTTGGAGTGCAATATTAGAGCTATTCATCCCTTTGTCCAATAAATAAAAACCTCTCCCTGCTTTGGATGCTTTCTTGTATGATGTTCCCTACAGTAACTCTTTTACTTAATGGGCTTGAGGTAGGTCTCCAGGGAATCTGTCTCTCAGTGGTGACTGTCATCCAACAGTCACCTATTCTTCTCTCCCTTTTAACGCAATGAAAGCATTCAAGTAGTTTATCTTCATGCTCGGGGAGATGTCCGTTCATCAGTTTATTCCTAGTTCTCATATGGCAGGTTTCCTTTGCAAAGTAAAAAAAGTAGGGATTTTGCTTTCAGTTAGTATGAAAGGGGCAAGAAAAAGGAATGGGAAAGAAAGAGAAGAGAAGGCTAAACGACAGCTTGCATTGAAGTCAGTTGCCTGAGAAAGATTCTTATTCAGGCTACATAACCAGGATAGAAGTTACCTAAGTCACATTTCAGCTTTTTAAACTAAGTGAATAATGTAATTCCTACGTTATTTGAAACTCTTTTCAATACCTTTACCAGAGGGTTACATTGAAGACAAAAGTTGTTAAGCCACATTATCCCCCTAGTTCACTTTTTAGTACCAGAGTAATCTTTAGGCTTTTTTTCAGATTTGCTTTGGTTTGTTATTTATTTATCTTTCACTGACATTGAAAATACTTTTACTTTGTAGACAATGACTCGGGACTTTACTTGAAGTGGAATTCTTGCATGACATCACCACAGTCATTCCAATCCCACCATGGAAAAAGTTTATGACAGTGACAAAACACTTGAGAACAAAGGAAAGAAACTGCCAAGTGGAAGTATACCAGATTCCTCCCACCACTAGTGATTCAGAAAGGAACAGCCGTACCAACATCTCTTCTCTGACTCTGAGAGAGAAAGTCATCATTCAGTAATTCTAAAGATTCATTTTTAAAATGCACACACAACAGGACACTTAATATGATTTTCAGTTTTATGTCACCTTTTTTCTCCTCATCTGCTCCTTCTTGATTCTTCCTATAATCAAAGTAAACCGCACTTAAAATACTCAGTGGGAAAGCAAAGAAGCTTTAAGCTTTCTAACAGAACCTTTTTTTAAAACGGCCATGCTATCCTACAGTAATCTACGCTTGTTTAAGCACTGTAGCAACCAACTAATCTCAAATTCATATTTCAAGTACTTTGACTGGAGAGCTTGGTCCAGCTAAATGAAAGGCAGTACATTACAAGCAATGTAATGAGGGAGAGAGAAGGGAAAAATGATGGCACGTCACAGCCTTGACAATAAACCAACAAGTCTCAGAGCCAAAAGAACTGCTATCTTCTATTTTAACAAATCCATGTTCTTTTCCATGAAGCAAATCCCACACAGGAGAGAAGACATTCTTTTCTTCTAGCTGAGAAGGCCTAAACCATTTACTCTTCTAGATCTTGCTCTGCATTAGCAGTGTAGAGGTCTAACAACAGAATCAATCACCCTACAGAGGTTTTTAAGATGAGAGAATAAGCTACATATAAGAGGCAGACACTTAAGCATCTACAGCTTCAAGTCATGAAAAGTTAGGAACCAAGTCCACAAAAATCCCTAAAACATTGGCTAAGAGTAAAAAGAAATTTTGACCTTGTCTTTTTGTGTTTAAACACTTAGATATTCTGTCAAACCTATCTCATGTAGCTAAAAAATTCCACATATCTCAAAATGGCCACAATTTCAAGACTGGCTAACACTATGTTTCTAACCTAGTAAACCTCAGTTAGACTGCTGAGCCTTTCCATTCTTCACTAGACTTGCCATCAAAATGTGTAATTATTTTATTCAGGGATAACTTTCTTAAAGCACAGAAACATATAGTAGATAATTACTTTATGAACACATGCTGAGAAATCTCTAGGTAATCATCCAGCTCCTGTTGGACCTGCAGGTGGTTCCATATAACCACCTAGGGTACAGAAAAACGAAGCTAAATTCACTGTAAATACATATTTTTTTAATCTCTGAAACACAGCTGGTTACGTCCTCAACTTCCAAATAGTAATTTAATGGCTATTGTTAAGTAACTACTACTAAAATCCTAAATCAACTGCAAACTGGACAGTACTCATGGATATTTCAGTTTTCACAGTATTTGAAAATTATTTCCCAGCACAACTGTTACCACCTGAATAACAATGATAATAATAATCAGGAAAAAAAGCTTCTGCCATTCACATTCAATAGCTCCCAGAACTTCAGCTTCAGGGCTTCATGTTGTTTTCTTGCCAGTGACAGTGAGTAGAGGCAAAGTGAGTGTCTGGTATGCTTACGCTACCCTGAATTGGCCTTCCCAGCATTTCCTCAGCTCTTTCGCAGTCTTAGGGATCCTTCCTCCTACATCTTAAAAAGATAAGTGCATGCATACAAAGAAGTGGAAAGGGCAGACTAAAGGCTTGAGAATACTTGATTTAAAAAATGGGAACTAGAGAACAAACAAGCTGTCAAATAAGGAATCTGTCTCTGTATGTGGCTACTAAGCCTTATATACTGGGCTTCTAGTACAAAGGCTACCGCACAACAGTTGGTCATCTGGCAAAGCTAAGGTGATATATCTTCCAGAACAATGGGGGATATACTGAGGTTACCAGCCAAAGATTTGGTCCTTTGGAACAGAATTCACTCTTTAGACTTCAAGGGATAGAAAAACTGGTTTTGTTTTAACTGCTTCCCTCTCCAACTATCTGCAAAGAAGATTAGATTACAGTGGATGCTGTTGCCAGTTTCACAGTCCAAGACAGCAACAGGTAACCCATGCAGAGCAGAGCTGCAGACTGAAGACAATAAAGATAAGCTAGAGTAAGTAAGTCTTTCCTGAGAGTCCTGCATGTAGAAGTACTGAGTTATATACGTTCATGTTCCCTATGAGGGTGACTTTCTCCATTTAGGATAAAAGGACAAAAGGAGATGGCCACAAGTTGTGCCATGGGAAGTTTAGATTGGATTTTAGGAAGAATTTCTTTACTGAAGGGGTTATCAGGCACTGGAACAGGTTGCTCAGGGCAGTGCTGGAGTCCCCATCCCTGGAGGTAATTAAAAGACATATAGACGTAGTGCTTAGGGATATGGTTTAATCAAGGACTTGGCAGTGTTAGGTTAATGGTCGGACTGAATGATCTTAAAGGTCTTTCCCAATCTAGGCAATTCTGTGATTTTTAAGGGAGTATTTTCCAAGTGGCTGCATTAAGAATCTCTCTTCTTTTCTATATTCATAGCAAGGGAATGCAGAGCAAGATTCTGCCTCCACATTTAGCCTTTATCATCCATCCTTATATTGCCCACAAGAGGGAGAAATTTGCAAAAATCTTTAAAGTCTGTATCTTGCTGGTCACTGATATTAAAACAGCACATCAGTCTGCCTAAAATTCAGCTCATCTTTCTGACTAGTTTATGCTCATGAAGGCCAAGCATCTGGGTCTTGAACAAGGAATCCCCAATAGATCACACTAACAAGGCTAAGGAATCACTGGGATTTGAGACAGTGGTACTACATAGTACATTGGTGTCTTTCATACAAATTATGAACATGGCTATCAGTATCAACAGAAGTGTGGAAACAGTTCAGTCCCTTCCAGCAAAAGGATCAAGTAATGAATAAAAGAAGCAGTAATACAAGTATAAGGAAAAAGAACTATTCAAATGCATTCCAAAACTCATTATCTGGAATGAACCTGGAAGTTACAAAAAGGACAGCAGGAGCTGTTGATGGATGTTTGGAGGATTCCTACCAGTTATTTACATGTATTTTCAATTAACACATTAGAATCTTCTTCCAGATGGGGTTTCTCACTGTTACCAAATACATCCTACTTGTGAATACGAAATCAGACAACAAACAATTAAAGCAACTTGTTCTCAACATTCTTAGTTGTTGGCGATCTTAATTAGTCCTGCTACACAGTTTTGTCCAGTTCATCTACTGAAAGTACTAAACTCGATTGTATGAGCTCTGAAACTTAAGGCAGAATAAATATGCTCCAACTTTAACGATTCTGAACCTTTAATTCCCTTACATGAAAAGGGGCAGTGACAGTTCTTTAAAACACATGGAGCCCATTGCTATTAAAAATGTTTTAGTCTAATCCCAGTAAGTTCAAAGTCAGAACTGCTAATCCATTTTATCTGAAAACCAGTACTTTTAAAACCTTCCTTTAACATAAAACACTTAAACTCAAGATAATATCAGTCAGACTGCTATCTGGTGTGGTTAAGTCTTGAATTTATTTTAGAAAACAGAAAGACACCTAGTAACTATAATGCTAGCTGGTTTTCTGTTTAGAAGTTACTGAACTACTTTTATGTATTTCTCAAATGAGAAAAGCACAAGTCAGTCCTGCAGGACGTAAAAAGAAATCCTAATAGAGTACATGAATGTAACGATAACTTTCAGAGAAGGCTGGAACCAATTTAGGGGATGGGGAATAATGTACACATACTCATGAATATTGTTCATGGAAGATATCCAAGAGGCCCCTACCAGCAACTCATCTAAAAGAGGCTATTTTATTTGTTCTTCACTGAAATTAATTATAGTCTCACGCGGTCTTAATGCACTCATAAGAAATTAATGATGCATTCAGAAGCTATCTGGGAGCAGAAATGAAACTATGCCACTAACCCAGAGGTGAAACTTTCAAAGGCTAGAAATGGCAGCAGTTATATAGTCTGAAAACCTCAAGTTGAGACTAATCCAATAAAGCATTCTGAAATAAGAATAACAGCTTTGAAGATATTTCTGAAATAAATCAGACATTTTAAGGCTGAAATATAGTGATGTTAGAGTAGGCTAAAAGAAACATGAAGACAACTTTTTTTACCTAAACATGGGAAAAAAAATAATTTTAGTCTGAGAACCTGAAAAAACAGGTCTATTTAAAAAGGGATTGTATCAGTTTTGATGACAGAATATGGAAGATTACAACAGACGGAGAAAGTTAGAGCTATATTTTTAATCTACTTTTTCTGAATATCTGTGTATGCAAGAGAGGAAGGTGGATTAATGGAAGCACAAAAATGTCAGTTTACCGATATGTTCATTTTTACAGAGTGTTTATATACTAGAAATCCTTGGAAAGAGAATCAACTACATAAAGATAATTTAAAACAAAAGCTTTTGAATTAAGACATTTAATAGAAATGGATATTGCATTTTAGCACATAAATGCTTGGTGCTCTTGGAAAAAAAACAAAGCAAGGAACCACTAACATTTCAGAAGAAGATTATAGAAATAGCAGTAATATAAATAAAGGGAAATGTCTTCTGCCTGAATGCATAAACAGTTAAACCTTGCAGTCCGATGCAGTACTCCTTAGAAATCAGGTATGCTTAAGTCTGTTTTTCTATATCATCTTGCTAGTTCAGTTTCTGGAATACCTTCTCTGCATAAGCAAACATCTTTCAATGTGTTACATTCACAGCCGCAGCGAACAAACTAAAGAGGAGATGTGTAATTCCTTAGACAAGTAGTATGCCATTCTTCTATTAAGACAGCCAAGAAGTGGGATGATTAATAGAAATTATGAACATTGAGCTTTATAGCTCTGTGAACGCTGTAAATGACAGCAACTCGATGACTATCATCTTGGGCTGCAGCCCGTGTTTGACGGCACCCTGCACATTTACACTAACATAGAATATTACAGTTCTTCAGGAAACAGCACCTGTGGGTTATAAGAATATTGTAATACTATAATCTTAAAGATTATAAACAAATCAAGGAGAATGGAAGAAATGAGTTTGTATTTCTTATATTTTTATTATATATGAAGCAAATTGAACTACTTATCCTCTCTGAAATAGCATACTTGAAAATTTCTGCTGACTCATTTCCCACTCTAGAAGGTGTACTACACTGGGTTTTCACTGTTACTTATTTAGTCATCAGAAAAATGATATTTTAATTTCTAGTATGAAAAATCAAGGAAAAAAATAAGCCTATATACACCATCTCAGTTCTAAAAGACAAATCAAACTGATAAACACCTATTTTTTAAAAAGAGGAGAGATACTGTATCTGAATTAGTTATTTACCCACAGTAAATTTGCAGATGACACGAAATGAAGCAGCAGTGTCAATCTGCTTGAGGGTAGGAAGGCTCTGCAAAGGGATCTGGCCAGGCTGGAGCGATGGGCTGAGGCCAATTGTATGAGGTCTCAAGCCAAGTGCTGGGTCCTGCACTTCAGTCACAACAACCCCCAGCAACGCTACAGGCTTGGGGAAGAGTAGCTGGAAAGTTGCCTGGTGGAAAAGGACCTGGGGGTGCTGGTCGACAGCCGGCTGAACATGAGCCAGCAGTGTGCCCAGGTGGCCAA
>JAVSBS010006424.1:10254-29327 GCA_033124195.1 Coracias cyanogaster | reverse complement strand
TTAGTACGTAAATATCAAACTATAAACATGTTAAAAGGAATCTCCTCACCATAGCAACGCATTCTTTAGATTTCTTACGTCAGGGCGTTCTGACCTTATTTATGTTAGTTTGGCACCATTTGTCTAAGTTAAAGACTTTGTTTGTCTTTTACCCCCTATCTTCCCAAGGTTTCTTGGTCATAGACGCCAGTGAACTTCTATTAATCAGATGAATGACCTCTAGATTCCTGTTTTGGAAATTCCTTTCAACATATCATCTTTACCAGACATCATCTGGGTCATCAGGTAAGTGACAGTTGTTCAAGTCATAATAAATCAGCTCCTGAACAGCTAGTTCCCTCAGTTAGGGATATCTCTCTCCATGGTGGCCCACTTGTCTGGATGATATACAGTCTCTCCCTTGAAAGGTTACCTTTCACTCACACCTGACATGAGCCGCCTCCAAAGGCTAGGGACTTGTGGCTCTTTTCCAATCGCTTTATCAATGCCTTCTTCCTTAGCAATGAACCTCAGCTGCCTGGCTTCCTGACCCTTTAAACCTAAGCTACTGGTCCCATTATACCAGCATCTCAGCAGTCAAGTGATATGTGCTCACTATATATGCTTGATGACAGCTGAAGCAGTGGAAGGATGAACATAACATCAAAGGAAAAGGGGAGGGAAGAGCAAGACATGGGGTTTTTTGTATAAAAACTTTTAAATGTAACATAGGGAGATGCAAATCAAAGTATTTCTTCTGTGAGTTTTATTATCAGTGTTTCTGACCTAATAGACTTTTTTGGTTTTGTTATGCCATTAAAACCTTTAATTAGACAAGTAATACATTCTTGGCTTCACTTGTATCTAGTATATTTCTATGCTTGACCATCACAATATTTTGACTATAATAATATACCCACACCATGGTTTCAGAAAATATTCATAAACTGAGCTCATGCTCAGCTTGTCATCCACCAAGACCCCCAGGGTCTTTTCTGCGAAGCTGCTTTCCAGCTGTGTGGCACTCAGCATGCCAGCCACTCACACTGGTGCATGAGGTATTCCTTGTCATTTGCAGAACTTTACAGTTCTTGTTGAACTTCCAGAGGTTCCTTGTCAGCCCATTTGTCCAGCCTGGCGAGGTCCCTCTGGATGGCAGCGTAGCCCTCTGGCCTGTCAGCAGCTCCTCCCAGTTTTGTGCTATCAGCAAATCTGCTGAAGGTACACTCTGCCCCAGTATTGAGATCATTAATGAAGAAGTTAAACAGGGCTGGACTCAGTACTGATCCCTGGGTTATACACCACTAGTGACTTATCTTCTACTAGTCTTTGTACCACTGATCACCACCTTCTGGGCTCAGCTGTCTGCTTGTTCAGCCCATACATTTAACAATTTGCATCTAAGGATTTTTTCAGAACAGTTTCATAGGCCTTACTGATGTCCAGGTAGACGATAGTTACTGCTTCCTCCTTATCTACCAGGCCATTCATTTCACTGGGGAAATTTATCAGGTCAGTCAGGCATGACTGCTCCTTGGGGAATCCATGCTAACTACTCCTGATTATTTTCTTTGTTGTCCATATGCTTGGAAAGTGTTTCTAGGATTAGCTGCTCCATCAGAGATTATATGGATGTAGAAGCTCATCTGATACAGGTAGTCTTGTGTGACGCAAATTAGATCAGTGAAAGGTTTTGGGTTGGTTTGAATTCTTATCACTCTGGAGCCTTCCTGACTTAATATTAATTATACATTTCCACAGATAACTTGAAAGAAAAATCTATGGCAGGCATGCTGAACAAATACATAAACACAATTACACATTATAGGAAACTGTAAACTTGACACGAAAATCTAATGCAAAAATATTTCGTTGTCAATGAGACAGATCTATGTAGTATGTTATATGCTGTAGATTGTTCTGCATACACAGTTAAGTCATTCCATAATTCATTACATTGAACTGAAGACTAATCTATTTAGCTCTCAATTAATTATATTTAAATTTCTCTAGCCTGAATTAAAGAAAAGTGAAACAACTGCTGGTAACCAGAAAAAATACTTGCATTTTTAAGAGCTATTTTTAAATCACCTATTAAACAAATGTAACTGTCACATCAAATGAATGTGCCATCTAGGAAACAAGAACAAATGAATACAAAAAAGCCTAAAAAAATATATGCTTGAGGCTAGAGAAGACAAAATTGCTGTCAATCAGCTGCATGAACAAATTACTGGCCAAAAGCAGCTCCAGTGCTGCTAGCACACACTGCCAAAGGAGCTAGCCAACCAGTCAAATAGTACTACTACAAAAGAAGTCCTTCCTGGCTGAGCAGCTCTATCTGATGATTCAGAGGAAGAGGGTGGAAAACTTTTCAGTCTGGTAAGAAAAGCATTCTCTTTTCAAGATGCTTCACCTAATTAAGAAAATAATAGAAAAGGTGTCTGAAAATATTATTATTCTAGGAAGTAGTGGTGCATCAGTGTTCAAGTGCTTATAGAAGTCCCTCTTTAAGGGTATGGAATGAATGTGCTTTTTCAGGTGACAAATAATGTAATAAAACACAGGGAAGCTGAGAGTTAAACAACATCTCATTGCTACAGGGAATACCTTCTATAAAAAGGTACCTCAAAGCTATTATTTATTAGTTTGTATACTGTTACTTTGCCTCTTGATTTTGAGGTGATGTAGGTGGATAAAACCCTTCCTTTCCAAACCATTCAAGCCAAGGTGTTTTCATACTGTGACATAAGCTATTGAACTGCTCACAGGTCATGAAACAGGGTGACGTGACTGATAACACTCAATGAGACTAGTTGTAGTTTAAAAGTTCACACAAAATAAAAGAGAAGAAAAATATTATATTCTCAAAACCGATGTTCAAGTGCTATTTCTAGGATCGGTTCAATATTCCTTAAGAATGTATGTGGTAGCCATCACGTAAATTACCATTTATAAACTGTCCTCATTCAGATTCCCTAATTGAATCTGATTTTAATTAATTTAGATTAAATCATCAAGCCAAAAAATCAAACAGCCTTTTCTATGCTGAGTTAGCAGCTGTAGTAGATTGAACTTGGCTGGCTACCAGGTCCCCACCAAGCCACTCTCTCAATCTTTCTCCTCAACAGAACAGGGGAAGAAAATAAGATGAAAAGCTCATGGGTTGAGATAAGGACAGGAAGATTACTCACCAATGTCTGTCATGGGCAAAACAGACTGAACTTGCAAAATTAATCTAATTTATTGCCAGTTAATAAAAGAGTAGGATAGCAAAAAAAGCCCAAAACTGAAAAAAAAAGCTTTTCTTCTCGGTCTCAATTTCACTCCTCTCTCTTCTGCCTCCACCTGTCAAGCAGTGCAGGGGGATGAGGAATGGGAATTGAAATTTGTAATGCTTTGTCTCTGCAGTTTCTTCCTACTCATGCTCTTCCTCTGTTCCAGTGGGAGGTCTCACCCACAGTGAACTGTTCCAACATCAGTCCATCCCACAGACTTCAGTTCTTTGAGAACTGCTCCAACGTGGGTCCTTTTCACAGGACATAGTCCCTCAGCAGTAGACTGCTCCAGCACGGGTCCCTATGGGCTATAGTTCCTGCTGGAAAACCTACTTCTGCATGGACTCTCCATGGGCTGTAGCTGTCTTCAGGGCACATGTGCCTGCTCCAGCCTGTGGTCCTCCATGGGCTGCAAGGCAGATACCTGCTCTGGTGTGGTCTTTCATGGGCTGCAGGAGGACAACCTGTGTGACCATGGTCTTTTCCACAGGCTGCAGGGAAATCTCTGCTCTGAAGCACCTCCTCCCCGTCCTTCTTCTCTGACGTTGTTGTCTGCATGGTTGTTTCTCTCACATTTTTTCTACTCCTCTGTGTGACAGGTGCTGCACAGCCTTTTTTAGCATGTCTTAAATATGCTGTCACAGAGGTGTCACTAGATTCGTTGACTGGCTCAGCTTTGGGGAGCAGTGGGTCCATTTTGGATCTGGATTAAGTTGGCTCTGTCCAATATGGGGGCAGGTCCTGGTGTTTTCTCACAGAATTCATCCCTAAAGCCCTCCTGCTATCAAAACCTTGCCGTATAACCTAATACAGAAGGTCAAGCCTAAATAATGTCCCATATTGACTCTAATTTGAATAGTTAACTCAGATTATCTTAATGAGTAAGAAATATACATACTTTGTATTACGTAGCCATACTTAACAAGTAGCCATTTCTGTAAGAATTCTCTAAGTACTTCTCAAGAAAAAGATTGATTCCTTTCATAATGTCTTATGCAGAGCTTTGCCTCCAAAGAGGTCAAAAGTCAATTGAGAGCTCAAGGATCAGAGAAGAGACTAACAATGGTGACACCGTTGTAATGGATAAGGTAAGGAATTAGATGAAGCCATTCAAAACAGCTGGAGAAAACCTCATGCTCACAAGACATCATTCACATAAGGCACTCCAACCACCCCAATATCTGCTGGAAGGGCAGTGTGGCAGGTGCAGACACTCTAGGGGACTTCTGGTTTATTGATGCATGCAATCTATGCTAGAGTATGTGTTGGACCTGTGGCTCATGAATAAGAAAGGTCTGACTGGTGATGTGCTTACTGGTGGCAGCCTTGACCATAACAACTATGAACAGAGTAGTTTGAAATCCTGAGAAAACTGAGTGAAAAAATTAAAAAGGACAGTTACAGTCATGAACTTCTAGAGAGCAGATTTTGGCTTGTTTAGGAATCTGCTTGTTGAGATCTTATAAGAGACTGGCCTGAAGAGCAGTAAGTCCCTGAAGAGCTGGTTGATCTTCAAGAACAACATCCTCAAAGCACAGAATGGTTCATGCTGATATGCAGAAGATTATCAGGTGAGGTAGAGGGCTAGCACAGATGAACAGGGAGTCCCTGGCTGAGCTCCAGTGCAGGCGAGAAGTGCAAGGGGGGTGAAGGAAAGGATAGGGAACCTGGGAGGACCACAGAGAGATTGTTCATGTGTTCTAGTTGGAGATCAGAAAGCAAAAGTTGAGAAGGAGGTGACACTTGCAAGAGATGTGAAGCAAGGGCTTCTGGAAGTACATTGGCAAAGGGAAGGTTAAGGCTGAGAAACCTGGTTTTATTCACTTTTAAATAGGGTTGCTAAGTGAGATCTTGCTGTTTTCAGTTACTGAATAGGAGGCTGTAGTGAAGACAAAGCTAGACTGTTCTCAGAGGTGCACAGTCGTATGACAAGAGACAATGGGCACAAGCAGCAACATGAGAAATTCTGATTAGGTATGGAAAAAAACTTTTTACAGTGAAGATGATCAAACATTGGAATGAGTTGCACAGAAAAGCTGTTTCATCTCAGTACTTGGAGAAAGTGAAAACCTCAGCAAAATCATCAAAGTGGACCTGCTTAAAGACAGGGGTTACACCAGGTAAGGGAAGGGACCTCTGGAGTCCCTTCCAATGGTTTTTTTTTTTGTTAAGTAAATTATACAATTAAATTGTAATTGTAATTGTACCACACTATGATGTTGTCACAAGTGTCCAAAAATCCCACTCCCATGCTAGATGCTTGTATTGGTCTTAATACATCTCAAAATTCAGCAGTAATTTGATGGAAGAACATAATAGGACGGATTATCCCTTGATGTTACTCCCATTAGGTATCTGGGGAACAGAATTAATTTATCTCAGTCAACTATCTTATTTGCTGACTGAAATTTGGTATGTTTTCTTTTTCTTCTGAAAGTGAGCCGTGTCAAAAGACAAATTAACTGTTAAGTAAGTAATCAATCAACAGAATGAAACATTCTTCAAAATATAATTGATGTAAAGGTTACTTCTGGATTTTTTCTTAAAGTACCCAGAATGGATGAAGAACTTTGGAAAAATCTGTACAGTTTTACTGCTATTATGTTACTTTAATTGGTTTTGAAGTTTCTGAAATTATTGCAGAAAGAATAAGAATAAGAATAAAATAAATTTTAACAAAAAACAAGGCCCTGATAATACTATTTTTTTCAGAAAACAAATTTTCTGGTTAAATCATACACAAAAATAAAAAAAATTAATTTAGCAAAAGACATTTTCCTTTCTTTTGAGTGGCTGAAAATTACTTCAGAAAAACAAGGGATCCTTGGTTTTAGTTGAATAAGTCCATTTTCCCTCAGATCAAGATCTAAACAAGAGGCCTTTTTATTACAAAAAACAGGCCATCAGAGGTGTAATCTAACACAAAATCCCAGGTCTTCAAGAGGAGCAATAAGAGGCACATTTTATATGCTTAATTAAAATTTACATTTCAGCCAAGCCTGTGCAATATTGTTGGTTTGTGTGCCAGCACTGGCTGTTTATGCATGTATCACATGAAATTAGTTAGATGCTTTTAATTTTTTTAGACTAGGTCTGTTAAATCTAATGAAGACCACATGTGAAATTGAGGTGAAGTTAAGAGTTCTATGTATATTTTCATCTGGGTTCATACTGCAGAGCTATCTGCTCTTCCACAGAGGTGTTCAAACTGCTCAGGAGTTAGACCTACTACATTCCTTACACCTATGGTAAAAGTTGTTATTCTTTGCAGTTGTGACCTGCTTAAAATGAACTCTGGGATTATTTCAAGAGATCTAACTGATCTCTCGATTTTGACATGTGATAAGAGGACATAATAGTTATTCTGTCAGGGGATAAATGCAAGCAAGGATAACTCCCATTTTTTTACTGGTCTGAAGGTATGAATAGTACAGAGTTCCACTTAGAATTTATCCAAGATACGCTTAATGATAGGCAGGTTTCTGTAAAGCAAGAAAAACTACACTAAGTATTCCACTAAAGTAATTCAAGTATATAAGATACAAAAGGTTTCCTATCAGCACGGCCACTTTAGAAGCCAGCCACTGTGAAGTTGCATACAAAGAAAACCAACCAATTTATTTAAAAATAAATTATTGCATGATTAATGTTAATTATATATTTTATACCTTCTAAGATTAACTTTTAAATGTGATTTGCAGCCAGAATACAAATCCTTTAAACCAGAACATTACATAACTGCAGCCACATGGGTAGGTGCCCAATACAATGCCCTATTACTGATGGTGTTTGGGACACTCTGCTACAGTTGTTTTCCCAGCTCGATTTCTATCTGTCCTGTCCTGTAATTCATACCTTTTTTTTAAAAAAAAAAAAACAACAAGCTCTTTGATAATTTTTTTTCTTTGAAGTTCATTATTTGATTGAAGTTAAGGATGCTTTAAACTGTGTAGAACAACACTGTCCCCATCTAATTATATGATTCTGAGCCTTTTTTTCTCAGTAAAGTGGAGTCACTTCACAAGGAAAGGAATTCTAGTCACAAAGATGGCAAGATGCACATATCTTTCTATCTGCTCTTATTGAAAAAAATATTCTGAACACTAAACTGAACATGCCAGTTTCTGCTTTATCTGCTGAATTGCTGCCCAAACTCTTCCCTAACCTGATCGCTAGAGCTTTTATTTGAAAAATTATTTTATTTTTATATACATGGGCAAGAACAATTCCTGGTGGCATTGTCACTACTGTTTTATGCAGTGATTTTGCCACTGTGTCAGCTCTTGCATTTCTGTATTCCTTTTTCCTGCTTTACCTTGACAAGACATTTTTCATTTCCTGTTGCTAGATGTCAAGTCTTGAGTCACTTGAGGGGATCCATATACTTGGAGGTAAATAAGCACTGCACTGGGATCCTCTAGAGAACCTTGTCAGGACTGTGCTTGGCCATTCTGACTGATGACTACTGATGTAACTGTCACCATACAGCTATCATTTGCACGTAGGAAACCAAATGACCTTCATTCTGACCTGTAATGAGGTATTATAATACATAATACTTAAATAATTTCTCTTTTATGGTCATTGATTAGATGAAACTCTAGAATAATTCTTAGAGCTTAGTTTATTCCTCATTTTTCCTTGACACAGTCACTGAAAGGAAGAATTCAGACTTCTTGAAATGTTTTATCCATGGGGGTTGTTTTTTTTGTTTGTTTTAATTTCAGTCACTGATTTACTTAGGCTTTATATCATCAGCTTTGAGGACAATTGAGTACTACTTCTATTTTGGAACACTTACATGACTTTCTGTTTTAAGCTTTTTTTATAGTGGTACTTTTGAAATAGCAAGCTGTCCTACTCACTTGAGGACTTTGACACAAGGAATAGAACAAAGTTCTCTGAAATAATGTTTAAGTGCTTTTCTCTGTGGGTATAGTGCTGTCTGCCACAATTCCCATGCTTGACATTCATAGAGCTGATTTAAGAAAATTTTAATTACTTCAATCTGATGGCCATTGTCATGCATTCTTTCATGAGCGATCCATTTAAGGAAGAAAGACCAAACAAGCTCCAGTATTTCAATTGCAGCTATACTGAAGTGAGATGCATAACAAGTTTACAAATATTAGCTTATAATAATTCTAGACAGAATATTTTGTTTCGCATTTCCTCGCTGGTTTGGGAAATCCTGGTGCAATGTATGTTATCTCTTAAATACGCAACCATACCTTTCCAGTTTCATAATGAAATCAGACAAAATAACAAATAAACAGTAAGGGCTGTAGTAATCTTTGTGGATAAAGTCTTTTAAAGATAGACGATAAAATTAACCTTGAAGGAACGCACCAAGATTCTCAAGTAGTCACATATTGAAATTATTTATACAGAAATCTACAAACAATTTTAACACCTGAAGTGAAAATTAAATTGGGAAAAATATAGGCTTTATTCCTATTACCAAGTGCAAGTGATCAATGGCAACCCTGAGACCCAGTTTCTGGAGCATTGGATGAAAACTTCTCATGATTAATTTCACAGCATTTAAAAAGGGTCACTGACCTCAAGCCTGCAAACTGCCATGTGCTAAGTGGGCTTTAAATTAAGGAAAAAAGAGGGAAAGGGAACTGTCACATAGCACAGGGAAGTGACATCTCCCAACCCACAAAATAAGCAAATGCTGAATGCATTAACTGACTTTTATTTCAGAACAAAAAGATGAATATTAATATTATAAAATGTCTAGAAGAAGAGAAAAATTCAAAAAACTGCCTTATACAATGGACCTGTTCTACCATGAATTGTGACAAATGGATCATTAGTATGTAGACATAGTAATCTTTATAAAAAACATCACAAAAGGAACTCTATTATAAATATGTCATATATTGTACAAGGGTAACAAATAAAAATCATGGAATATTATTGGAAATTCTTCAGTTTAATACCAAGAAAAGAACTGAGGGAGGGAAATTTTTTCTCCAACTAACCTGAAATTATTTGTTTACAATGTAACTAACTTCTTATCTGCTAGTAAAAAGAGTCAAGCAAAACATGAAGAAATGTTTATTAAGAGATGTTGCTTTCTTATTCAGAGAGACAATTATTCTTAAAATGTAATGTAAATCATTACACTGATACAAAAATGCTTTTAAATGCAATCAATTGTTTTTTTATTCAAATAGATTTTGAAAATTCCAGGAAGGATTATGATTTATTACCACAGAAATTAACTTTATTTAAAAATAATACTGTGTTCCCATGTGAATCATTAGTTATTGGCTTTAATTGAGAAAATGGCTAGGTATTCCAAAAGAAACTGTAATTGAGGTCAAACATACTAGAAAACCTTGAACCAATCTATATCAAAAGCAACCTTATTCTGACAGTAATAGCTTCCTGCACAAAAACCTAACTTAGTCCCAGTAGGTTTAAGCGGTACAGAGGGAATTTTTTTTTTTTATGTTTGATTAAACTCAATTTTATTAATTACTTCAGTTATTTGAAAGTGTGGGTATAGGGATATCTATGTATACACATCCTAATATGCGCCCACTGGGGCAACTATACAGCGTTCTGAACTTAAACTTGCTTTTGTTAATTGACTTGCCCTCAGGTTAAAAAAGAGCTATGACTTTCAATTCTGTAACACAATCAAATTTGGTCACAGAAGACATCCAAAGAGAGTCACATGTTTATCAGTATTTCCAGTCTATCTGTCACAGCAATAAGTAGGCACTAATCATAAAGCTTAGGAGCAGCATCTATGCTATCCCACTAGCATCTTTGCTGTCCATCTTAGTGACTAGTTATGTTTCTATACATCATTAAAATGTCACATTATTGACAGGTATTTTTAATTGCCAATTTTTCTTTCAATATTTCTATTTTGTTAGTGCCTGATGAAGGAGCCACTATCTTAATGACATTTTAAAATTAATAACATTTTTGAGAGATTACTGCCTGATTCATGGTATCAGTATATGTATTTGGGCCAGATACTTCTAGCTGTAGCAGCATCCTTTCAGGGTGCCAAGTCTAGACAAGAGAGTTTGTTCAAGGTCATTTATGCTTTATAGAATCTGGCATTTTGTAACACAATATTTCACTGCAATGAGTGACACTGATAAAGCCTGATATAAAGTGTGCCTTATGCATGGCAGCATTTGCTGTTTTAGTTTTATTTATGCATGTTTCTTAGTTAATTATCACCTCTACATAGGTAGAGAAAAAAAATGGAAAATGAGACTGTTCAGAAACCCTCACACACACTTATGAAAGGCTGATTTTATTTTGATCTGTTTCTTGTCTTTTTATTATTCTTGTTTATGACAGAAGCTGATATTTTATTATTTTTGAGAGCCAAGCATTGCTACAGAGATGTTATTCTTCGAACAGCTACTAAAATTAAGTAGCAACCATCATTTTAATTGGTAAAGATGCAGCTCATGTATTTATCTTAATTTATATTCTACCTGAGCATATTTCCTAAAGATATGATCTCAGTGTAAAGCTAAGCAAACTGCTGAATATCCATTATGAGGGTTGATTCAAATTCTGTTTTATTTGGGGTTTGTGTTTTGAATTCCTAGAGTTTGCTACATTGGGTAGATGACAAAATACTAAAAAAAATATTTGAATATTCATCAAACTATGCTACTTGAACTGGTGAAAACACATCAAATGCATCTGTGTAAAAACTTACATTCTTTTACCTGTGGTGCCTGAAAATTAGGCTGTCTGAATTGATAGAAGGATTGATATGGAAAGCATGTACATCTTCAATTATAGTTTATCAGATGGTTTCATTAAACTGCAGACATGGTAGCTCTCTAATGAGAGCATATTTCTGATGTAATGTAAAATCAGTGGCAGAGCCACCATTTATTTCAGTGGGAACATGACTGCTGTGGTGCCATGATGACTCCTGAGGCTGTGGAGAGAGATGAGCTCAACGAGCCACTTATAGGTTGCTTGGTAGTAAGGTGTTCATGTGTAAAAGGTTAAATTTAACTGGATGCTGTTTCCTTTCTTTTGGTAACCTCAAAGGTGAGTTTGAATGTGTTTGCTGGTGGGAGGGTTTAGTGCACACTGAGCTGAGCTTTAGTTGCTTTCAATATTTAATTATACATGTCTGAGTTTACTAGGAGATGGTTGTTCAGTAATGATAGATGGCTATCACTTTTGATCCACCAGTGTTAGAGCATCTAGGGTGGGAAGTCTCAGATATTTGGGGATCTCTGCCTCTTTTCACTAAATGGACAGAGACAAGCTTGTTTTTATGGTCATCTCTCATGGGTGGTTTTTCACCCCTCTTTCTTCTTCCACTTTGGCTGAAGAAGTCTGGGAAATTGAAAGCTTATCGTCTTGTAAGTCGGTTAAAGATGGCTATTACATTTCCTGGGTTATAATACATACTCTGTATTAAAGGACATCTCTGAGAGCAAGATCTGTCTGGCTGTGGGCTGCGAGACTAAGGTTTACTATGATGAAGAGCGAGATACCCACTTCTAAATGTTGTTTACTGGAGCAAATGGCCCTTCAGTTATGTATTTCTTGGATATTATTTTCATTACATCTTATGTATCATCTGTGAATATTTCATGAGAATTTCAGGGATCATTGGAGTGAAATGTGTTATTAATGTATCAAAGATATTCTATGGAATATCTCATGGGTTTTTTGTATGCTTATGTTTAAAAAAAACCCTTTTATTTAAAAATAATTTTAAATGTGAGAGTTGTTTTCAGTTACTTTGATACATTTATGTTCTTTATAATGTTTAAAAGCTCATCTCTTGACAGCTCTTAGGAGGACTGCACTTTAGAAATGATGATCAATGTGCTTGACAATGTAAAAAGGTCAACATTATCCATTCAAAATATGTTTTTAAAATGTTTTTATTTGCCTTTTTTTTTTTAATTCTTGCTGAAGATGTGTGGCTTGGTAACCCTGGCAAGGTTAGTTTAAAAAGAAAGTTATTTTTAGTTCTCTGTGGAAGATCCCATAGTCAGAAATTATTGGCAGAGCAATATACATAGGACAACAGGAGCCATAATATTGTTTTGCTATGCCAAAAACCAAAAACTGTTACAAGAAAAAATGTTAATGAAAGCTTTACACCATTGCGAGTGAAGACAACATGTTTTTTCAGGCCTTTTTTTTCCTTTCCACTTCTCTCTACACTTGGTCCACCCTTTTCCAAAGTCTCTCAGTAGTTTTCCAGAAAAGGTTCAGTGTGACCAGTGTACAGATCATAGGGAAAGATGCTATGCAACCTCACAGCCTCATTTCCATTTTTTTTCCTACTTCATTTATTTCTCATTCTCTATATGCATAAAACTATTTACTACTATTTTTGAATATGAAAGTTATCACTGCTGAGGTTACATTACAAATATTTAAGATACACATTTGCATTGCTCATTACTGTATGCTACACTTGAATACTGGGGTCATGCTTGCTCTCCAACTTCTGCTGTCTTCTTTTGACTTGGTGTTGCGGTCAGGCGCAGACCTCCGCACCGCCTCCCTGAGGGGAGGGGATCGAGGAAAAAGCGAGATACCTTCCCACCAAGGTCGTAGGCAATTACTGAGACCAGCGAGTACTCAACAAATTTATTACCAAATATACGTTCGCATAAAACCGTGCCTACTCTATGGAAAGAATACAATACCGAGGGACGGCACTATGCCACGCCCACCCACGCACTCTGAGTGCAGGAAGGGCAGGCGGCGCGTCCAGCGGCGGCGCGGACCCGGCAGGAGCGGCTTCGCTGCACGCTTGACAGCGCGCACACGGCAGAGACCGTGCACGGCTGCGGCTCTCTGGGGCAACGGCCATGCCGACAGGAGGGGCAGCGGTGCCCTTCTCATCACGGCGCGGCACAGAGAGAGACGACTCTTCTTCCTCGGAGTGTTTGTACTGCTGCGTTCCCGTGGCTTCCGGCTTCTGGCGGACTTCCGGCTTCCGGCAGTCCCTGTGGGAGCTCATGGGAGCGATAGTTTCTTATTATTTGCTGGCTTAAATAAGACATCCCATCAACATGGGGGGCCCCTCTCCAACACTTGCTATCATTGCTTATAAACCAAGGTTGAAGGATAGTGTCATGAGAAAATTCTGATTATCTCCTTATCAGTGTTTGGATCCAGGATCTCTGAAAATCCATTTCCTTGTGCTCTTCTTACTGGCAAGATGCAATTCTGCATTGTGGGATTTCTCCTCTCTCCTCTCTCTCCTCTCTCCTCTCCTTTTTTTCATAATAATGGAAGCCTTATAATTCTCTTACACTGAAATTTTATCTCAAGCATTTTGTGAAACTTTTCTCCATAGAGAAAAAGATCTCTTTTTTTCTTCAGTGTCTGAGGAAGGGTAACTCATCTGTTTAACAAGATGATACAGAGCCTCTAGAGCTACAAGGGCAATAGACTGAACAGCTGCAGCAATGTTCAAAATACAGAACAAAAATGGAAAGAGCTAACAACACAATGTACAGTCCAGTTTCCCTCAGATGAGTACTAAGGCACAATAATTGAACATACAACTGAACTGATCAAGTACTTGAATACAAGAAAAGCATATGCATTTTGTCTCCAGTTATTCATGCTAGGAACTGTGTTTTCTGAAAAGTTGTTATTGCCTTTACCACAACATAATCACTCTATCCTCTGTAGATAAAATATCATCTATGGATCTTACTTTTCCTGCTAAAAAATGGCAAAGGAAACTTATTTCACTTCATGTTATTCTGGATGTAAGATTTCAGACAAATCAGACAGTCAACCCATTATTTACATTTCTGCTGTCAAAAAGGCAAATACATTTCCTAAATTGCTTCTTATGTTTGCAGGTACTTACACACGTAGTTATGCCAGGACACTGAATCTATCATGATATTAACGTAATTTTTCTTAATCTAGTACCATAAACCACAAACAGAATATGCAGTGATTTTACATCTGTATACAAACATTCAGCCTGAGGCTTGAGTTACAGACCAGCTGTTAAATCCTTGATGATGTGAACTACTTGTATCACTTGATTTATCTTCAAGGAATCATTCTCAACACAGTCATGTTTTTATACTATAGTCTTAAGTTATATGTTGGTGATGGTCTTGAACTGGTCAAGTTTACTGGGGTCAATCTCTACCCAATTTGAATACACAGATGGCCATACCATTATGTGACAGAAACCTGTTTGACACTAGCTCCCAATCTGGAGTTTGTGGAAGGGATCAAGATTAAACCCACCTCTAGGATCTCAGTAAATTTATGCTTGTATTCTCTCCACTATTCTCATCTGTGTTAAATTTTTAATAAATCTTTCACATTGTTCAGATGTCTCACGAGAGCAAATTTATTTTCTGTCTTCACACTGCTCTGCGAGGTTTATTAAGGTCTGGGGAGGATTACAAGACAAGTAAGCCCCAAATGATATATACCAGTTTGGAATGAGGCAAACTACAGATCTTGTTTGTGCTCATCTAGCTGCAGGCAGTACATGAAGCTCAGGTGATCTGAAAGCCCATTTTTATTTTCCCTGTGCCATTTCTTTATCCTCAGAAATTTCCACTGCACAAATGAAGTCTTCAAATATTTTTATGATGTGAATTTACCTCTACTCTTACATGTTATTTTTTTTCCCTTTGCAAGTGTAACAAAGTAGTCTGAAAGAAGGAATTTGTCAGGGGTTTACAGTTTATCTGAGTTCAGAAGTAGTCAGAATGGATTCTCCCCTCCCTTCCCTTCTCAACCTTGTTCTTTCAAACCCCTTGTGTTTAGTATACAGCATTTTCCTCTTGGAAGAAAAGTTCAATATCTTTCAATGTGGCACTACTTCTTGAATTGCTGGGTTTTCACTTTTCCTGAGAGACGTTATTTTTAAATGTAGTATTGTATCATTAAACTTCATCAGAATGACTTTGTAGATGGCAATTTGAGGCCTATTTGAATTTTTTCTTTTAACTTATTTTTACAGTAACATATTAAGGTGCAAGTTACAATACACAATGCTTTAAACCCTTTTTAATCAGAATTCATATATGTAAGTCTGAGTCTTATTCTGAGTCTGGGCAATACCCAGATGTGTTAGGAGTCTACATATTTGTGTGTATTCCCTCTTAAAATATTTTTTTCTATCTTCATTTACTTAAATTCTTACTACACGTGAGATTCAAAAGTTTTGTTTATTTTTTTGAGCTCTGTTTGCATGCTTGCCACTACATAAAGCATTGAGAAAGAACTGATTATTGCCTTGAGTTTCCTTACAGTGTAGATAATCTGAATAAAGAAGGTTTTGTGCTTGCTTCCTTAGTCATTTATTTTCATTTATGAAATTTTCTGTATCCTCTCCAGCAGTCTTCTTAGGACCCCCACTGTTAAGTACATCAACTAATGCCCTGTGTGAGGGACAATTGTTCAGCACAGATCTCAGGGGAAAGAGATTTGGGTTTTCATTTATGGTTGTTTTAGGAGACTATGTATAAGCTAGGAGAAAAGGTTTGGGTTAGATCATCATGCCTCCACTGACTCCAGTGTTTTTCAACAGTGCCTGAACAGCTCAAGTACTTATTGAGTTCATTTTTATATTAAATTCAAACTGTATCATATCTGATTTAGCATATATCTGGTAACCAACAATATAAAAATAAAAGAAATCTGCTTTATGAAAGACTACAAAGCATATCACAGATCTACTGCTTCTCTTCTTGATGACTCTGATTTGAAAGCCCCTGAAGGTTGCCAGGTGAGGTGGCTTCTCATCACTTTCTTAATCAGAAGTTTCCCTGGGGTCCCAGTGCAGCCTATGCACCCAGAGACTGCAACATACAGTATAACCATCAGTGTTGAAATGTATTGTCACAGATATTACTGTTGTCATTTTTCTGTTATCCAGGTGGTACACAAATAATATTAGCGTTGTAAGAGATGACAAACAGAGATGAAGTATGATATAAAATCAGACAATAGATGGAAAGTTAATTGACTCCTACAAACAGATGCTTAGTAGAAGGAATTTAAATAGCAGAAGCAAAACCAAACAGGTTGACAGCATCTGATAGCAAAGATTTCTCGCTGCATGTACTAAATGCTTGAATCTTCTGTAATGCTTAGCATGTTTTCTTTTATAACAGTCTTTGTTCTTGTCATAGCACTGCTTTAGCTGTGATGGGTTAAGGATATTTTTGAGCACTGTTTGTGAGATAGATAATAGTTCATCTAATAGAAAATACTGTTGGAGCTGGAACAGGCATCCTTCCAGACAAACAGACCATTCTTTCATATGTTCAAGAGTTTGTTCTTTTTTTTTCCCCTACAAGAGTTGTTACAATGACAGATTATATCTACCTGCAAACCTTGCCTGTTTCAGACCAGTATAAAAAGTTTGAGGTGGTTGCATGCTAAATAATTTAAAATATTTGAGGGTTTTGGTTTGTTTTTTAAAAAATTATTCCAATTCTTCATGTTTGATTTTTTTTTTTCTGACAGACTGTCCAAGTGGACATATTGTTTGAGACAGGAGAAGACTTGCGTTTAAAAAAAGAATAAATATTAAATTCCTTGTTTAAATTCTGAGTGTGAAAAAGTTGTAAAAACTGAACTTATAGTAGCATTTGCTTAGCCTGACAAAGGCATGGAATTTATACCAAAAAAGTTAAGTTCTTAATAAGAAAAACTCCTAAACTTCAACTCTCTGTATCATGAATAGCAAATTAATCTGCACATTAAATAAAATAATCAATCGTATGTAAATTTCTTTTCAAAATATAAATTTAAGACATTATTAAGTTATGGAGATGGATGGAGAATAATGTGCACAATACTGGCTGAAATCAGCAGGTGCATCCTAATTTGTACCAGCTCAGAATTTGGTATGGTGTGTATTGTGCACAAAATTAATGTGCTGCGCACACACATGCTGAATGAATTAGTCAGTAACATCTCTTTTCACTATAAGTAGCTAAGCAATATGCTATTACATATAAAAAAAATACGTAATACTGAGCTCTTCCTGTAGAAAAAAAAAGTATATTCGTTTTCTAACTATAATTATAGTATCACAGAATCATAAAATCATGAATTATTTAGGTTGGAAAAGACCTTTAAGATCATCGAGTCCAACAGTAAATCTAGCACTTCCAACTCCACCACCAAACCACGCCTCTTAGCAGCACATCTGCATGTCTTTTTAATACCTCCAGGGATGGTGACTCCACCGCTTCCCTGGGCAGCCTGTTCTAGTGCTTCACAACCATTTCAATGAAGAAATTTTTCATAATATCCAATCTAAACCTCCCCTGGCACACCTTGAGGCAAAGCTTGCTACAATCTCCTTTCAAACAGCTGTAGAGAGCAATAAGGTCTTCCCCAAGCCTCCTTTTCTCCAGGCGAAACAACCCCAGTTCCCTCAGCTGCTCCTCATAAGACACATGCTCTAGACCCTTCACCAGCTTCATTGCCCTTCTTTGGATATGCTCAAGCAGCTCAATGTCCTTCTTGTAGTGAGGGGCCCAAAACTAACCACAGTTTTCTAGGTTCAGTCTTACCAGTGCTGAATACAGGGGTACAAGCTCTTCCATAGTCCTGCTGGCCACAGTAATGCTCATATAAGCCAGGATGATGTTGGTGTATGTGGCCATCTGAGCACGCTGTTGCCTCATAGTCAGCTGGCTGTAGACCAACACTTCAGGTTCTTTTTCCACCACACAACTTTCCAATGCCTCTTCCCCAAGCATGTAGCATTGCATGGAATTATTGTGACCCAAGTGCAGGACCTGGCACTTGGCCTTGTTGAATCTCCTACAATTGGCCTCAGCTCATCAATCCAGCCTGTCCAGATCCTTTTATAGAGCCTTCCTACCCTCAAGCAGATCAACACTCCAACCCAACTTTGTGTTATCTGCAAACTTACTGAGGGTGCCCTCAATACCCTCATCCAGTTCATCATTGAAGATATTAAACAAAACTAGCCCCAATACTGAGCACTGGGGAACACCACTTTTGACCAGCCACCAACTGGATCTAACTCCACTTACCACCACTGTTTAGGCCTGGCCTTCCAGCCTGTTTTTTACCTGAGAAGAGCACACTCATCCAAGCCATGAGCAGCCAGTTTCTCCCAGAAGAATGCTGTAGGGAACAGCGTCACATGCTTTGCTAAAATCCAGATAAAAAACATCAGCAACCTTTCCATTATCCAACAACCAGGTGACCTTGTCACAGAAGATCGGGTTAGTCAAGCAGGACCTACCTCTCATAAACCCATGCTGACCGAACCTGATATCCTGGTTGTCCCATACCTGCAGTGTGATGGCACTCAAAATGATCTGCTCCATAACCTTCCCTGGCACTGAGGTCAACCTGACAAGCCTGTAGTTCCCTGGATGGTCCTCTGGCCCTTCTTGTAGATACATGTCACATTTGCTAACCTCCAATCAACTGGAACCTCCCTAGTTAGCCAGCACTGCTGATAAATGATGGATAATGGCTTGCTGAGCACCTCTGCCAGCTCCCTTAGTACCCTTGGGTGGATCCCATTGGGACCCATAGACCTGTGTGTGTGTCTAAGCAATTGTTGTGCTGGTTCAGCCATCATCATCATTTTATACTGCCATCAGTTGCCTGATCACACAGGCCAACACTGAACTCAGCAACAAGCCCTTGGAAATCTTCTTCCAGACAGTCCTGCCATAGGTTCCTGTGGGCCCAGCTCCTCCACTGCCCACTGTGGTGCCAGCATCACTTGCTGGACACAGAGAGACAGCTCCCTCAGGGGCCCTTCACATGGAAGGACACCACCAAGAGAGCTCAGCA